>VZTQ01002207.1:159689-170342 GCA_013400755.1 Pelecanoides urinatrix | reverse complement strand
AGAATCATAGAATCATTAAAGTTCANAAGTGCAGGAGCCAGTACTTGGCCTTGTTGAACCTCATGCAGTTGGCCTCGGCCCATCGATCCAGCCTGTCCAGGTCCCTCTGCAGAGCCTTCCTGCCCTCCAGCAGATCAACACTCCCGCCCAGCTTGGTGTCGTCTGCAAACTGACTGAGGGAGCACTCGATCCCCTCATCCAGATCATTGATAAAGATATTGAACAACACTGGCCCCAAAACTGAGCCCTGGGGAACACCGCTCGTGACCGGCTGCCAACTGGATTTAGCTCCGTTGACCACAACTCTCTGGGCTCGGCCGTCCAGCCAGTTTCTTACCCAGCGAAGAATGTACCTGTCTAGGCCGTGAGCCGCCAGCTTCTCTAGGAGAATGCCGTGGGAGACAGTGTCAAAGGCTTTACTGAACTCCAGGTAGACCATATCTACAGCCTTATATATCCTTATATATCCTTATATATCCACAGCCTGATATCTTAAGATCTCATATTTAAAATAACTAACATAGAGATTTTGTATGCTATAACATTAATTTTATCTTCTAAACTCTGTGGGAAAAAGCTGTGACTTTCAAAATTATTTTATAGTAGGCAGATGCAAATAGGATCTCAGAAAGCTATTTCAATATGAATATTAAATAAAAATACCGTAAGTGGTTCCAATGCAAAATTTGTTATTTTCAGGTTTCTATAAGGCATCCTTTCTGAATGGACTTCAGGACAGAATGTGTGCAACACGTTGTTGTGCTGATTACATTACATTAGTTGGATAGCAGCATTTCTAGTATTTTGTAACGATGTTTTCAAATTCTTTGGAGAAATCCATTTATGCAGGATGTACTGCATGTTTAAAAAACTTTTATATTTTGTGTGTACTATTGTGTTTTATATATATAATATACAAAAATAATCTTGCACTTCTAAAAAGTTTCTTGTCTTGAATGCATATATTCTCACTTTAAATATGTGCAAAGTTATGTTATATAATATAGAAATAAGTGTTTCTTTTGTAAGTTTCTGTACTTGTTATTGGTTGCAATGTAGGCTATGAATTTTAAGGGTTTTATAACTTGAAGATAAAAGGAATATCAGTTCTATCTTGGCAAAACAAATAGAGGTAGAATTTTCCTTCTGAAACTGAAGTGAATTTTCATAGTGGAACTGATTCATATTGTTGCAAATTAAAGATTCAGATTCATAACTTATCTTCAAGCTCTCGGTAAATTCATTAGCCTTATTTTAGATAACAGGCTGAACAGAAAAAAGGGTGGGGTGGGGAATGTGAGTTCTTAATGCTGGACTACATGGCCCAGGTCATGACTTTGACCTGACCAACAGCCCGCAGTTAATTCTAGTCTGGGGGTCTCTCAGTAGTGCCCAAAAGAACTGTTTCCATCTCCATAATCAATGATTCACTGGACCAGAGAGACTGGTAAGAGACTCGCAGTTTCTTACCTCCATTATTTGCCTCCTGTTAATTGCCCTTTTTGCTGAGTCCAAGAGTGCTTGAAACACTCCTTGGAATTAGCGAAGCTTTTTATAGTTGTAAGATACAGGCCATCATCACTATTATGGCTGTGGTGGTTGCCATCAGCATCTTTCAAACCTATCAATAATAATGAAGTGGGTTTGGAATATAGCCATGGTTTTTATTTTCTTTTCTTATATTGCTTCCTTGGGTTTTGAGGCTGTTTTTTCCAGTGTCCTTGATAAAAGGACTTACTGATGTCTTGAACTGAATTTCATCCCAGCATGTACACCTCCTTATAGTGCTTGCTATAAATAGGAAATTGGGAGCTCTGCAGACTGACAAATGAAGTCAAAACTACCACTTTGTTGTCATATTAATGAGGAACATACCACCATAGTTCTTATTATGTTCAGGCTGGCCTTGGAGGTTTGTCATGTATCTGACATAGCTTAGCTTATTATAAGCTACAGTGCTTTAAGCCATGAAAGCCCATGGCACTGAATGAACAAAAAGGGATTTAGATTCTTAGGGACTGTAAGCATGAAAATGCAATATCTATAGGAACCTTTTTAATTCAGCATTGTTCATTCTTGTTAGAATGGGCACTTAGAAACAATGTATCTTTCAAAACAATTACATTTGAATAGTTGGAATTGAAACAGCCATGTTTGTGTTTAATAACTATATTTATTAAACTTAAAATTAGGCTGTGTGTCTAAATTTTTGTAAGACATTTAGTTATCTTTCACAGAAAAAAATTGCAAACGCATCTAGTGCTGGCATCTCCCCAAGCGTGCATGTACCTTAAAAGACAATTCCAAATCCTTGTGTATTTCTGTTAGCAAATCCTGCCCACAACAGTGCTATGATCTTAAGTGCCCAGTTTGCATAATAACAATCAAACATGCACGTGTTTGGGACAATGAAAGGCAACTTCTGTGTTTTGGAAATGGATGGGGTACAGATCATGACTTTTGCATGTCTCTGTGTGTATCTTCTCAGTGATCCAATATTGGATTCAGTCAGCTCACTCAAGCAAGTTACCAAGCAGTGATGTACACTTCACTGGTGAGATGTACTAATATCAAAGATCTCTTGGATTTATTTGTTTGGGGACCATGCTGAAGCAGGTGTGATACTGAGAGCTAGCCCTACAGAAATAAGGTAGCAGCAGACATTATCAGGAGATGAGATGCAGCAAAGGAGCTTCTACAGGAGCTACGCTGAACCCAGCCCACCTCTTTCAAGAACACTAAAATGTTTACAAAGCAAGAAGGTTAAAAATTTGTGGAGGCACAACAGTAACACTGGTTCAGGTGTTGGGTGGAGGTCTTCGGATAAATGTGATGGTACCAAGGGATGGGGCGGGGGGGGGAGGGGAAGAGGAAAGGTGCTAGTTGCCTCTTACTCTTTAGGAGTTGGGAAGTAAGGAATAGGAGGAGGTGAGAGAGGCCACTTAAATAATGTAAAAAAAGCCTTTACATTATTATTACAACATTTATGTTGCTTCCAGGTGCTACCATCAGATGTTGTGCAACTATTGCTAATCAAGCAAAAAAAAAATTCAAATTCTCATGTGAGATGGGGACCATGGAGTGGGACATCAAAGAAAGATCTAAAGCTTCCTAACTTCTGAAAAAGCTGAAGCAGATGTTTGCGTTTGAATCTCAGAAAAAAAAGGAAATACTAGCAGTAAACAGTGAATTTAACATGTTAACAGAGTCGTAATTCACTGACCTAGAACTGAGGTGGGAATTCTGTCAATCCTAAGCTTTCAAAGCACCTTATTAGTTTCTTCTGAATGCCTTCTTGTCCTAGTGATGCTGAACATTGAATAGGTTGCCATGCTGCCTCTTTGAGAGACCCAACACAGATGATGTTAGCATGTGACTATCAAAACATGCCATCAAATTTGCCACTAGATTTTGTGGCAAATTTACCTGGTTTTATGTTTCCATTTTAGCATTATGTGACATAAAACATTTTGGAAACAAAGCCTGAAGCTAAGCTGTAGATTTTTCCTGAAGGACAAAATAAATCAGCCATTTTATTCTTTCAGGATACCTCCTTTTTGTTATTTAATTTCTTAGGAACTTACTGGAAAGGCTAAGAATGAGGGAAGTTTAAGCAAAACATAATGAGACAAGAAAGCATATAGACATTCAGTGAACTGTAACCAATATTGTAGATTTCTACACTGGGGTGCTATGTACTCAATTCTTTTAGAAATGAGTGTTTAATAGGGTGTTAATATTGGAGCTTGCTACTCTAGGTTATGATTATCAGGAAGCTATCACAATTTTACCAGGGAAGAAATAATGACAGTGCATTCATTAATAGTATACAACTGAAAAGCTCATGTAAGAGTCTTATGGAGTAGTCTTTTTGCAGTAAAATATTAGTTTCTTTGTTTCTCTTGATGGAACTTCATAAATGTAAATTCTTCTTCTGTCAAAGTGCTACAGGAATAGCCTTTATTATTTCATAAGCATTGCTGTTAGTTTCTTTCCATAAAACATTGCATATATGATGTCAAAGAGGATGGTTATCAGAAGTTTAACAAAATGTGGTTCCCTAGAGTAAGTTTTTACTCTAATTCTTCTTGTTATTTTAAGTGAGTGTAGATACCGAAATGTATTTTTCCAATTTTTCTGTACAGTTTTAGTCATAGATTGACCAACAGAGGATGACAGTGTTCCCTGTCTATAGATTTCTTCCTAAAGACACTGTCATTACATCAGTTAACATTTTCCAAAAGACTTTGTGTGAAATGTAGTGCTGTACACAGAGAACTGTTGATGGGGATATTTAATTTTGGACTGTTGCATACAGTGCATGCCTAGTGATGATGTCCGATATCCTCAGCAATGAGCAAAGAATAACAAGTCTGTCTGGAAAAGGGAAAAAAGGAAACGAGATATATATGCATCTCTGTGGGAGTCTAAGGGAGAGGCAAAAGAAAATAATTTTGTGCTTTCACTAGGCAAAAGTAGGGTCCTGGATATCCAGATCGAGCTGGAAAATGAGAATTGTCTTTTGGAGGGAGAACAGATTTTAATGTTTCCTTTCTATTCTGGAACAAACCCAAACTCTAAATTTATTAACATAAAGTCAGGTGACAGTGATCAGCTAGTCCCTCATGCTTACCAATATGCAAGTGGTTAAAAGGGTACTTAATTGTGCTCTAGGAAGCCCAGGTACAAGTTCGTGCTCTGCATGTGCTAGCATTGAGGCTTTAATGTGGGTTTCTCAAAACACAGGTGACTCCTCTACCAGTAGACAACTAAGCATTGGGTTCCCTGGAATGGCAACCCAAGTCTGCAGACTGACTCAGCACTTCCTTAGTGTATTTAGCCCTTTACCATCTTCAGGGCAGCAGGTCCAATTCTCATTTGATAGAGAATGAGAACAAAGCAAAGTGATTTTTTTTTTTAATCCTCTTTAATGCTTGACATGTTTTTTCCTTCCCCCCTTCCCTCTGCTTTCACCATCCTAGGCTGGATTAAGATTTCAAGGATGTAGAATTTACAAAATCAGAACACCATAGGTATTAATCTGCAATTGATGTCCTGCTGTTTCTTCCCACCCTCCAGCTGAAAGTGCTGTGAATTTTCTAATTAATAGCAGAATGTGTAAAAAAACCTATTGTGCAATATTTTTCGTTTTTGTTGTTTTTATTTGTTTTGCTTCTGAATTAGCCATAGTGTTATACAAAGAGTTACAAACAAAATATATGTTTAGAATATTCTAATACCTCCAGTATTTGTAGCAAAACCCTGAGATTTCTTAAAATTCAGCAGTGTGAAAGCTCTCTGGGTAGAGAAATTCCTCTTTCTGATAAATTCTGCTCAATTTTAGCTTAATTATACCGCTTAAAATACCATTTTCCTTCTGCTGATTGTATTTCTTAGAAAGGTTTAGCAGCCTACCAAAACAACTAAACATACAGACTTTCTAAAACCCAGGGTTTGCCCCATCAACAAGGCAACAGCAGCAGACTTTAGCAGGCACATCTGGGAGCTGATGCGGCAGTTTGTCACAACACGTGTAGCCCTGGCAACCCACAATTTGACCAAGTTTTAGCAGACAGTGTTCACTAGGGGTATTATGATTTAATGCTTCCTGAGCAGTGCTCACACCTAGCCCCCAGCTCAAGAGCATGGCCACAGTAGAGACTACAGCTGTTTCCTGCAGAAGGCCATCACCTCTGTATGGCACAGGGTGATATATATCATATGGGCACGCTCCCAGTGGCACCTCACATGTCTGGTGTGAGATGTCAGCAAGGAGCCATTGGAGGCAACTGCTCTCCCTTGTCAGCTCCCCTGGGACCCAGACTCCCGGGCATTGCAGTGCTCCTACTTCAGGCTAAAGAAATTGCTTATCAGTTTCACACCCTCTGTAAAAGGTAGGACCACCCAGCTCCTGTTTAGGTGCTACCCTGCTTATGCAGGGAAAGCGAAGTCCAGACTGCCACACCACTCTGCCAGGTTTGTGGAGTCTTAATTATCTGTTTCCAACTTATGTTGCAAGTGTTTGACCTCCAGCAGTGGAAATTTGTATAGTACAGTGTCTCCTTCTGTTCTGTGCTGGGGTCGGGGCTGAAGAGAGGGAGAGAAGGTGCAGTGTTCTTTCTGAATCTCAGTAAGAAAAGGCCTAACAAGAAATGGCTTAATATGATAACTGCTTTAATAAGACAGAAAAAGAAGAGGAATATAGATAGCAAGTAAATCTTGCATCTCTTCAGGTGCTGGGCACCCTATGTTCATGCAGCATCGAACAGAGCCCAAATGGATTTTCCCACAGCACACTGCATAGAACAGAACAGATCCTGCCCATGGAGAGAAGCTTTCTCTTTTGGTCGTTTGAGCTATTATATAATTTCCTTACAAAAATCAACTCCATTCCCAAAGGATGTTCTCATGAGAACTTCCTGCTCTGCTGTTAGATAAAGGCAAGGCCACGCAGGTGGGTAATCATGGTGGCCAGTGGGAGCTGCCCGCAGGCTTCCCTGTTGCGATCGAGCTGGCTGAGGTTCTTCTGCGGCCATGGGATTTGCACAGCACAGCACTGGCCGCTGCCTGCTCAGGTTAACTGTTCTGTGGGATCACTACCTACCAAATGTGCAGCAGTCTCTCAGTCAGCATCGATACATTCCACCCCTTAATCCACATAGAGTTTACATTTCCCAAAGATGTAAGTTACAGATTATATGAATGTCATATGGGTTTCTCAATCCCTAAGTATGAGGCCTAATAGAGCAGGCATGGCCTATTAAAGAACTCTGACTCCTTGAATACAATGTCTTCTGCAAGGCTCCCAACAGACCATCTTGATGAAAGTGCACTGTAATCATATCTGGGTGTATTGCATAAATTTAAAAACATTTCTACCATTTCACTAATCCATGAAAGGCTATGACACTAAACATAACATAAAAGTATTAATTAAAAAAGTGGGAACATTGGAAAATTAAAAAATGCTAACTTTATGCCTGGGCAGGTGGCTTTTGTTCTTGCTCCCTGTATACATGTATTGTGATGCAGTATTTAATTATTTAATCTTATTTCGTTTTTCTTTGGTACCTGTTTTACTGGCATGCAGGATAGCATAGTCAAGGTTCATTGAAGAATGGCACCAGCTAAAACAATTTTATAGCAAAAAGCAGCAGAAGGATAAAGACAGAAAAACATTAGAGATACTAATGGGAGGGAGACCATTTAATTTACAAACACTGAACTCATACTAAATTTAGGTAATGTCCTCAGGGCAAGCTTCTCATAAGTTTATTTTTGCAAGTTATCATTGTAAGCTAGTACTTTAAAAGACTATATTCAAAAACCTTCTGGTTTATATTCCATTTTCTTAATTTTTTTTTTCCATTTTGCATAGCCTCCCTGTTATTGACTTAACGGTACAATTTTATCTCCCACTTTTTCTCATTTATTTTAGTCTATTTTACTCTCTACTAACCCAAAATGTTTAAGAATGTGTAATATTTCTTTATGTTAAAGAACAACAAGAAATGTACTTAGTTCTTTGCAAACAGGAAAGAAAACATACCCCTTTCTTTGTAAATCCAGTATTGAATTTATTTATTAACAGTATCAATTATAACATTACAGAAATTAATATATTTTGTGATGATTACTTCTATTATAATAGCAAATAAAAGATGAACAATTGCCCACAGACATAAGAAACACAGAATCCCAGAACCAAAAGGATTAAAATACAATATTTTAAGTAATATAATTTAATCGCAGTATTTCCTGTCAGCTGATCATCAAAAAAGTACTTTACAAACATATGAAATTTTAAGTCTGAGGTGTCAGTTGATGGAAATACGAAGCTGTGTCATCAAAATGAGTACAATGCAGTGAAATCTGTAACTGTAACTGGAAATACATTTTCAGCTCCCAGCAACTGAAATATCTATTAAATATATTTAGCACTACATGGCCTTCTAAATCTAAGTTAGTACTGTTGGAAGCTGCATACCTTAGGAAATAAAATGAGACTCTCTTAAAGAGTCCAAAAAATCAACTATTTCATGCAATTAAATGTTAGCTCATGAAACAAATCCCTGTTTCCCTCTCTGTTAGATTGTGGAAGATGTCGAGAGAGACAGATTTATTCACAGAATATTTATAGCACATTTCCTAGGCATAGTTTTGGATTTTAAAATGGTGTCTTGGGGCCATTTGCTTCAGAAAACAGTATTACTAATGTAGCCAGATATTTCAAGTACGTTTGTCTCATCCCCAAATTTTGTACATTGTTTAGGAAACAATGTACAAAGAAATAATTTTTAAAAGAATCCCACTTTATAAATCTGATGAAACACTAATTGTCTTGTTTAAGCTTTAGCAACGTGATATTAACATCCTGGTAGACTGATACAATGCCAAGAAAAACTGAAGCTGCAAGAAACACTTTATTGCAGATTATAATATTCTTTCCATGTCACAGGAAATAAAAATAAAAATAATAAAAAACCCCACAACCTTTAAAAATGGTAGCTTCATTACTATTCCATCCCCTGCTGAATTGGGAAAAGTTGAAGAAACAACTTTATTAGAAACATTTTCTTTCCGCTTTTGTTCCTATTTGCCTCTTCAGTTTATTTTTCCTTTTGAAGCTGTTGCAATTCCAGCTAAGCAGCAACAAAAGATGAAAAGCTTAGGAGGCCAAAACATAAATATTTAAAACAATTACATTTATTCAGAAAGAGTCTGGTCACAGTTTCTTGGAATCAGATGTGACGTTATATATCCATTGCTACATTATATTATTGACTTTTTTTTTTTTTTTAGTTTACAGAATGCATAGCCTGACATGTTAAATTGCGGGAACAAATAAGCAATTTAGCATTGTATGTGTTTGTATTGTATGTATTATTGTTGTCATATCTTTAAGGAGGCATTTAAGGACTTTCTGTAAAATGTTGTGTAAAGTCTTAACTAAGCAAGATCGCTTGGCAGATTTTTAATGATACAGGAATTTTCTGAATCACTACTTGAAAAGCTTGAGATAGTGCTGCTGAAAATTATAATTTAGTGACTGTGCAGTAGGTTCAATTCAGTGAGAACTAGTCACTTTATCTTTGCCTGAATACAGTAGAAGTGTGAAACTAATAATTACAAAAGTGCCAATAATTAATTAAAATCTGTACCTTGACTATGAATAGGAAAGTTTTCCTGCAACAAGGACTGGGTATAATGTTTATCCAAAGAATATGAATTTGTAAAGTGAGTTATTGAATCTTGTCGTAAGCACTGAATTTTCCCAAAAGTTTTTTATGTCACTTCNAACTGTTAGTTTATTTAAGCAGAATACTCTCATATTCTGCTTTTTACATCCACTGTGAAATCACTGCTAAGTATTGGGAATTATGCTTGTTAGTTTCTTCCCATAATAATAACATGGCCAGTTGTGGCTAAACACTGAGAACATTCCTTAATTTACATACATACTGATTATGTAATTATGCTGCAGTTTATAACTTTAAGAATAAAACATCATCTTGATTCTAGGTAAGTATAAAGCGAGTTCATGTTAAAAGTAAGTCACATCCCTCCAAATTATAAATTTATAAAAAGGAAACCTTTCAGACACATTAAATTATTGAATTAATGTTTTACAGTTCAACAAGTAGTGTTCTATCTATTTGGAGTTGAAGATAACACCAGATATTTTTTAATTTGCTTCCAGGATCTGACGTGATATGATCTAATCTCATGTAGTCTAATCTAGGCTGCTAGATTAGGTTTCAAACAGTTTTTAGTTTATTTTACACCTTTTGTATTTGTGTCTAGTAGTTATTTCTGTGAATTAGACTTTGGTTTGTGAAGAGTACAATAGGTGAATGGGTTTCTCCTATTCTATCTCATGAGTATAATTTCATGAGTAGAGAATGAGTAGTTACTAAAATAATGCAAGCTATTTCTTTTGGTTTGTTGTTTGTTTGTTTGTTTGTTTGTTTGTTTGTTTGTTTCACATAGACCATTGTGTATATTTACTGTCAAAGCTTTGCAGCAAGTTCAACTGTTGTCCTAATTCCTGACCAAGCACTTAAAACTAGTATGCTGAGGACAAAAGGCTATAAGAAACAGTAACTTATTCTACACAGCCCAAGGCAAAAAAAAAAAAAATTGTTTCTTTTATTCAGATTGTTTTGGTCAATAATGAAATATAAAAGCTGATTAGTCCTCCTGCTTTGCCAGATACTACATTCCTTCTCCTAATCATTTTAAGAAAATGGAAAAAAACTCCAAATCCCCAAAAACCTTCAAGGCTGAATCTCAGTTCTGAACTCTGGAAGGATACAAAGAAGTCTCTTGCTGTAGTTTCAATTATTTGCATGCCACTTGAAGTCCATGCCCACCACTATTTTTCTTCAAATATCTATAGCATAATAATTCTTTTCTATAAATAACAACTTTAATAACAACAAACACTTTAAAGTGCTGATTTCTGTATGCAATTGATTTTTAGCTTCCAGTGAAATGCAGCTTTCCAGAAACCTTGAATAAAAGATGTTATCATCAAATCTAGAAAAGGTGACGTTTAATATTTTAACATCATAAAAAAGTATAAAAGAAGAAACTTTTAAAATGTATACTGAAATATGTAATTATTTAAAATATATGTAGGTATACTGTATC
>VZTQ01002207.1:36355-159683 GCA_013400755.1 Pelecanoides urinatrix | reverse complement strand
TTAAAAGTAAGTCACATCCCTCCAAATTATAAATTTATAAAAAGGAAACCTTTCAGACACATTAAATTATTGAATTAATGTTTTACAGTTCAACAAGTAGTGTTCTATCTATTTGGAGTTGAAGATAACACCAGATATTTTTTAATTTGCTTCCAGGATCTGACGTGATATGATCTAATCTCATGTAGTCTAATCTAGGCTGCTAGATTAGGTTTCAAACAGTTTTTAGTTTATTTTACACCTTTTGTATTTGTGTCTAGTAGTTATTTCTGTGAATTAGACTTTGGTTTGTGAAGAGTACAATAGGTGAATGGGTTTCTCCTATTCTATCTCATGAGTATAATTTCATGAGTAGAGAATGAGTAGTTACTAAAATAATGCAAGCTATTTCTTTTGGTTTGTTGTTTGTTTGTTTGTTTGTTTGTTTGTTTGTTTGTTTCACATAGACCATTGTGTATATTTACTGTCAAAGCTTTGCAGCAAGTTCAACTGTTGTCCTAATTCCTGACCAAGCACTTAAAACTAGTATGCTGAGGACAAAAGGCTATAAGAAACAGTAACTTATTCTACACAGCCCAAGGCAAAAAAAAAAAAAATTGTTTCTTTTATTCAGATTGTTTTGGTCAATAATGAAATATAAAAGCTGATTAGTCCTCCTGCTTTGCCAGATACTACATTCCTTCTCCTAATCATTTTAAGAAAATGGAAAAAAACTCCAAATCCCCAAAAACCTTCAAGGCTGAATCTCAGTTCTGAACTCTGGAAGGATACAAAGAAGTCTCTTGCTGTAGTTTCAATTATTTGCATGCCACTTGAAGTCCATGCCCACCACTATTTTTCTTCAAATATCTATAGCATAATAATTCTTTTCTATAAATAACAACTTTAATAACAACAAACACTTTAAAGTGCTGATTTCTGTATGCAATTGATTTTTAGCTTCCAGTGAAATGCAGCTTTCCAGAAACCTTGAATAAAAGATGTTATCATCAAATCTAGAAAAGGTGACGTTTAATATTTTAACATCATAAAAAAGTATAAAAGAAGAAACTTTTAAAATGTATACTGAAATATGTAATTATTTAAAATATATGTAGGTATACTGTATCTTGATGAGTAAAAATAAGTGTGAACTTTAAAGGAGATGAACATTTCTTTAGGTAAAAACCTGAAAAATGCAAATCCAAACTAAGATTTAAATCAATTATTTAAATAATTATTTCCACTTGCCAATTTAAATCATAATTAATTTTGGAGATTTAAATAATTTATTTAACAAAAATTAGAGGAGCTAATCTTCTGTGTCTGTGTTTGAAGAACTTTTATCCTAAGTTATCAAGACCGTCTGCCTAATTTCCTGAGTGTGTTTCGGATCCAGACCTTAGTCCATTTCAGAGTCCATTTCTTCTCAAACTGTCCGCACAGCATGAATTTTATGAAGACTGAAGAAAACATCCATCTATCCTGCAAATGCATCAGTTCCTGGGTGTGATGCTTAACCCATAAATTAAATGATGCAGAGTGGCCCAAGATTCTCAGGACTCTAGACCAGATGGCATGCGTTGTCTTTGCACAGCACTTGGCTCTGAATTCCCTCTGGGCCCTATATGATGCTGCTGTGATAGCAAGATAATTACTATTTTTTATATGTTTGTTCAGTTGAAAGTGTTTGAAATAATAAATAATAGCACGGGCTGTAATGCAGCCCACTGCACTGTTGTTTTTACACTGAGTGTCTTGAGATGTCACATGAGGGCATTCAGCGATGTTTAGGGATCAAAAACTCTCAGGTAGCGCTGGAGGATTGTGTAGGTCAAAGGAAACCAAACGATGCTATCTGGTCCATATCATCTGCTGGGAGTCATCTTTAGGATGAACTACTTCAGGACCCTACCCTGGTTTTATCTTGGAGTGGTCTGAAGAAGAGCCAAGGACAGATCATGGCTCCAGAGCCTGGTAGCTCCTGGGCTGCCTTTTATTTTGCAGTGTGGACACAGCCCATGATGAGGCTGCCAGTGTCCCAGGTAGTAACGCTGTTGGTAGTTAAGGAAGTTCAGTCTTTCTCCTATATGTGTTTTGATCAAAAGCGATTCTGAGTGTACTCTGAGGGGCTGCATAGTCTGTGGAGGTAGACGACTTCATGATTTGAATCTTTTCATCTCAAGTTATTTGGTTCTTTCTTGGAGTTTAGAGGCATTTTCAGAAACTGATCCAGTACTGGTTACAGTTGCTGAAAAGTGTTCTTTACATAACCGAGGACAACTGAAAACCATTCAGCCTCTTCCCTATATATTAGTTAAATGTCCCATGTTAAAAATACTTGGACATATATTTTTGGTCATCTCAATGCAGACTTTGCACTTTCAAGTATATGTTTAATTTATCTTGTTCTTATTTGATAGCATAGTAAATGTTGAAAAAAGAAAATTTACCATAGATATGATGAGTTGTTGCCTTCAGTACATCACACTTAACCGGATGTGCTCACTTTTAGAGTATATTTTAAAGCTTAAAGCAGCTATTATTTACTTTTCTTAAAGCATTTAATTATTTTTTAATAAAAAAGGTATAGTTGTNAGATGCCCCATCCCTGGAAACATTCAAGGTCAGGTTGGACGGGGCTCTGAGAAACCTGCTGTAGTTGAAGATGTCCCTGCTCATTGCAGGGAGGTTGGACTAGATGACATTTAAAGGTCCCTTCCAACCCAAACTATTCTATGATTCTATGATAATAAAAGCAATCTGCTTTGTCTTATCAGACTAAAATTCCTGTATGTTTTGGTGTTGATATGTGCTTAAAAACAGAATCGCTGCAACTGATTAAGCCCTACCTCAGACTTACCAGTGTTTTGTAGCAAAATTTCATTTCATTAAATATTGAGAACTATTGTAAATACTTCGATGTTATCTGCTTATGTAGGGCTAAATGAGAAGTATTTGGAGAATAATTACTGCAAATAGTTAATTACATGATGAATCTCTCATATACATGTCTTTTATACTTGTTTTTCTCACCTTTGTTAATTGACCATGTAACAAGCTTTCCTGTCAACGGCTTCAGTCAGAGGATCCTTACAAATATGTTATGGTTTATTGCAACTTCAGTTTAAAATAAATGCCGTTGATATTCCATTTTTATTCACATACGTAGCAGGTTGGACTTGTCTTAGTGGGCTACATCATTTCCTGCATAATGTCAGATTTCTTTTCAGCTTGATTGTGATGGAAGGAAAACTAAGAATTTATTTCAAGGATAAAGCCTGTAATAGTTGGTAAAGGGAATGTATTTAGTTACCTCAGATACTAGGAATTATAAAAATTATTACATTCAATAGCAAATTGAAAAAATATTTTAAATTTACATGAGGAACATTAAATTGGCAACCTCATGTTCTAGTCTTAAAGCTTCCTAAAGTTTTGGAAAAAAAAAAAAATTCTAAAATAACACTGTTGTATGTCTTCAGGTGAGAACTATCCTGAATTATAAAGATTATTTACTTGCTAAATTGAAATTAGTATCACTGTATATATACATACTAATGCATTGCTATATTTCCTTTTAAAATATTTTTTAAAATTTATTTGAATATCAATATGCATGAATGCACAGCTAGTGCATTATAAAAGGTAGAATGTGCTAAAAGTAATTATGAGTGAAGATGGATTGTGAAAAATGTAACAGGAAATTCTTTCTGAATACTGTAAGACCCAGAAAATGGGTGATGAAGAAATAGTATTAAAGATGAGTCACTGCTAGTAGTCTTGTTTGCTTGGGATGTGAGAACTAATTCAGTATTTAGTACAGTCAAATGTCAGACCAAAGCCAGTGCATATGTCATCTGATGTCAGAATCCATTCCGGAAAGTAGAATGGAAGGAATTGGTGGATCAAAGCAGAAATACAAACGTAAATTTTCCAGAGCAATGATGCAATGAGGAGAGCTAATCTTCGTCATTAGCAATGCAGAAAGGGGATTATAAGTAGGGATGTGTTTTTCTTCAAGATGTTGGTGCGACCATAACCAGAAGATTGTGCTGTTCTCGATACCATTACTTGAAAAAAGTGCAATATCTGGAGAATATTTTCATGGCATTTATAGGACTGCTATAGGACAGGTCACTGACTTATCAAAGGAATAAATAGGAAGGGATTTATATTTGAAACTAGTAACGTATTTCTACTGGAATATTTTTATTGGTAAACCTTTGTAACAGAGATGCATCTTGTTCTTCAGAAGCTTTTTTTTGTTGCTCAACCTTGAATTTATTACCCAAACAGAACAGCATATGCTGCAAATGGCCTGCACCAAAGCTTTGAGCAGACAGTGTTAGGCAAAATCACACCCTGCACATGAAAGATATTATTGGATAATTATTAAAAGAATTATTGGATATTAACTGTGAAAAGACTACAAGAGACTACACAGAGCTAAAATAGTTGATATGTACATGTTTTCTAACCTCCAGGGAAAACTGTGACAATATTCCATCACTGTATACAGTTAGCAAGATAGACAAAGATATTTTAAAGCAAATCACTTAAATGTGAAATGAACTGTCCAATATTTGAAGCCTTTAGACTAGCTCTCTTAAAAAAACAAACCAAAACAACTCCTCATAAACCAAAACAAAAACCAACCAAACAACCCAAATGTTTAAACGACGTTTTATTGGGTTAGGTGAAGGAATTCCTGAGCTAGACTTCGTTGACATTTGCTTTTTTTAAAAACTACTGCCTATTGTGATCTCTCCCAGTTTTAAAATCTATGAACCATACTATTTTATATATCCTACAGAGAATTCTAGGGGACAATCCCAGCAAAGTTAAAAATAATGACAATAATCAAAAATTGCTTTGCATTTCCAATCCCTCCATTCTTTTTTTAACAATTCAATTTTTAATTTTTTTAAGCAAATCTAGGTTCCCTTTCCCAAGAAATGTTGGACCAGGTGATCTTTCGAGGTCCCTGCCAACCTGGGCTGTTCTATGCTTCTATGATTCGAAATGGCATTGCAATGATGTTGTAGTTCACCAGTACCTGAAAGGCAATTATTAACTCAGATGCATGGGCTTGCAGAAATGCTGGCAGTCTGACCTTCAGCTCAGTACAAATGTTGATCAGTGAAGCATCGCTTGTCTCTGTATATTAAAAAATAAACAACAAATAAAACACACACACACAAAAACCCTACCCCAAAAACAAACAAAAAAACCCCAAGAAACCAGAACTGGCCGATTTTCCCAAGAATTAATTCATTTTTCTTGCAAAAGAAAAACAGCCAATTTATATTTTCCATTCTTCCACATATGCCACAAGCTGCAGCATACCCTTACAGTACATTCTTGCATGCTTTGTTCAATTGCCCCAGAAACTTTTCCATATCATGAATAAGGACGTCTACATTTGGTAGTCCAGGTGTTTATAATTACTTATAAACAGTGCTGTTTCAGATCATTGCTTTTCTGCAACAATGCTGTCATCAGTTAACAGCTTTCTTTTCAATATGCTTGTAAGCTGATTATCAGACACTTCAGGCATAGTACTGAACATCATTGTGCTGTAGTATCTTCAGCTATTTTTGCATATGTGTGTGCCTACAAATTGCCTAAAGACCCTGAAAGTTACACAACTTTTAACGAATGTTACAGTTTGGCTATATATTTTGAAATAAGTAGAAAATGCTTAATCTATGTCCTACAAGTCTTGCCTTGAGATTTCTATAAGACTGTTAGTCATTTGCAAAAGAGCTGTCATATGAAAACACCTAAAACTCAAAAAGAAAGAGTCTGTTTTCTGGAATGGCACATTTGGAGAGTTTATCAGTAAAAATATAGAGATTTAGTGCTGGAGAGGGGATGTTGTACTTATATGAGAAGCAAATAATTTTGTCCCAAAAATCTGTAATTTTTGCATTCATACCTGAATTAAATTGAATTGTATGAAAAAATAGCTTCTTATGAACAATGAAAAATTACAGAATCCTATGGAAAAAGTACGTCTCTTAGTAAAATAAGTGTACATCTAGAGTCTTCATCACCTGACTGAGCTGTATGTTCCCCTAAACTGCACATGAGCATGTAAGGGTATACCCTTAAGCCATGCTTAAGAACATGCCTCAAATTTTATGAGACTTTTTTACATTTTTAGACTTTTAAAAAATGTCTTGATATATTTTATAATGAATATTTACATGATGAAGATTGGGTTTCAGATGTGGTTGGATACCATTTAGTTTCAATACTGCCACTAACTTCATAGCTAGAACATCAATGTTTAAGGCACACTTGAAAATTGTGGTATGGCAGCTTGAAAATTTTAGGTTACTATGCCCAAATGAAGTGTTTGTGATAACAGTAATTTTCTTTGCCTTTAGGATACATAAAATGTCAATGTTAGAATGAATCTCAGGCCTCACATTCTGATCTGAAGACACCAAACCCTTGTCATATTGTGTCTGTACTTTTGATGAGGCTGTTAATGGGAATTATGATTAATTCCACCAGTCATGTGATTCTGAGATTATTGTGTACAGCCAGACATTTTAGGTGCATCGTTCCTTATAATTTGTCAAAGCTTTCCACCATTGTACTACTCTTCAGTTACAACCTTGGCAACCTGTAAGACTTGAAATCTTGACAATTAAATTGATCCAAAACAGGAAGGTGCCTAGAAACACATTGTCTAAGAAATGTGTATGTTTTGATGCTTAAAAAAAAATCTTGAATGGAGTTGCAGAAAAAGGTTTGAAACCAAATGTATGGGTTTGCAGTACAACCTCTGTTATCTCTCTTTCAGGACAGACAGCTGTTTTTTCATTGTTATAAAAAAGAAGGGCCTGTTTAAATACTTCTTCTGGGTCAGTGTAATAGTATTCCATAAATAACATTTAAAACACTTTATAAAGAATAATTAATCTTTGCAAAATCACCTAAGATAGATCTAACTGAGATTGAAAGTGTTTTCTCCAGGAGTGATTTTTTTGTGTGGCACAGATCAAGTATTGTACAGTAGTAAAGCAAACTTTATATTGAAAACTTTCTGGTCATCCTTTTTGATAGAGCTTATGCAAAATTTTTTGTAAAAGGCTTTATTAATGGTTTGTTATGGAGTATAATATTTCTTTATGTGTAGAAGACATCTGTGTACTGTTGAAATATTAACATGGAGAAATTTATAAAGACTGAATGAAAAACACTGTAACTAAGAGATTCAGAAGATATTCACAAGGCTATGAAACATCCCAGAATAGAATGTGTAAGAATAGTTCAACTAGTAGAAGCATTATGACATGATGCTTCAATGCACTTAAATTTCTGCCTGTTACCTTTTAATAAATTTATGTAAAATTACCTGAAATGTGCTTTGATTGTGTCAAGACGAGCTGCACTAGTGGCTGCAAGTTAAAATTTTAAACATCCTGAATTAATTATAGAAAACCTATATGCCAAGATTTCATATTACTTGATTTAACATAAAAAATTCCATTTGGGTCTGTTGACATTGAAGGAAAAATACTTTTGTGTGTAATAATTTTTTGTATGTTTATTACAGTGCACCTCCTCTCAGTTTAGAACTTTTCTTCTGCAACTAATGAATGTAACTTTACTTCTTGCCAGCTGTGAAAAATGTGAATTTTATGCTATATATTTATGCTATAAATGCATGAATAGTTATTGTAAATAGTTATTGCTACAATAGCTATTGCAAAACATGTTTGAAAATTTCCTGTGAACGTTATTGCTCGTATATCTACAGATGTTTTCAGGGTTTCTTTTTCAAATTTTGTTCCATATGAGAAATAAAATAAAACTAGGTTCAGTTTTCATCTCTCTAAAGGATGAGTGAAAAGAGGTACTTACTGCTCAAATAATGGAACTGAGAGTTTCATATTCATTTCTGAATATTGTTTTCTAAGCCCTAGACTGAGAGGAGGAGCAGGTAATCTTGGATTTAGGCAGCATTCCCTTCACACAGATGTCAAGGTTTCTGTCCAGACGGGCCATTACTCACACTTCTAATCTACAACATCCATCTCCTTCTTTAAGTAGCAACGGGCAATTTTATGTTGGTATGACTTCTGCATTAATTTAATCTGGCATTGTCCCAATTTTAAAAAAATCTGGGTTTCTGTGTTACAGGCATAACATGTATTAGTCAAAACTGTAAGTAGATACACAGAATATGGAAAACAATGCAACAGCATTAGTTTTGTTCATATCATGGTTTGGGTTTTCTTCTTTAATTCATTCATGATCTCTTATGAGAGCTTCCATTAGTGTTTTAAAAAGAGAGTCTTGCATCATACCTTTTCAAGTGATCAAACAACCAAAAAAAAATCTAAAGATATCAATCAGTTAAAGTTTTACCTTTTAGAGTTTAAACATTGATTTAAATGAATGTTTAGAACTGTCTTTCCCAATCTTTTTGCAACCCAGTACCACTTGAGAATATGGGAAATTTTCTGAGCTTTCTTATAAGTAGTAAATGTGCTCCTCATAACAGAGATCCGTAAAATAATATAGAAGGTTTTTGGTTGACCTGTGTCAAATGCAAGATGAATCATTTAATTACTAGAAATTCATGCATTCTTTCCTCAACAGAATATTTTCTAGAAAGTGAGAGTCTTCAGGACAAACTGTCAGTAAAGTATAACAATAAATAGGACAAAATGGTCCAGCAACAATTTTCTATTTAGTCCAGTATTGGAACAAGTTTAAAGTTAATACCTGACAAAATACACTAATGTGAGTCACTGTGAGAAGATATAAGGTAGTCAGATGCTGGCATCGGGCTTTATTCGTAATGATATATTGCATTTTGATTACAGGTGTATCTAGTTGGCAACCCAGACCAATATTTTGTGAGAAGTCATTCAGTAGCTTTTCAGTTTTAGCTTAAGTTTTAGCTGCAATACGAAGCTGTAAGTCACATATATTATACTTCTGTCTTATATTTAAGGTGCTAAAGATGATTTCCACAATGAGTTATCTACCTAATCCACACAAGAAATACCTTGGGCACAAACCAACCTTTCATTATTTTCAAATGCAAATTGTGAGGGCATTAAGAAATTATGTGTATAGCTTTACTATTATTCTGTAGGGAGTAGTGAGATGGTTCTGTCCCCAGTTATCTACATGAACTGAGGGAGAGTATTTGAGAATGTAAACATAGCAAGGCTGCTATCCTCCTTTAAGGACAATGTCATTTACTCAAAAAATCAGTGTGTGGCCTATGATTTCTAATAAACATCTATCCTGTTTCTTCATACACATGAGCTTTCAAGCTATAGACTGAAAAAATCAGAATCTTCTCAGAAGACTCCAGGAAATACATGTTATGGGGATCACTTTCTAAGGAAAAAATATTTGGGAATTTTACAGACAGATATTTTTGTTTCATTTGATTATCAAAAATTACCTGCACAATTTTGAAAATAGGGAACATCAGCAAAAGAGTCTTTGAAAGCATGCTCTCTTACTCCTTTATTTTAGCTGATTTATCCCATATGCAACTTTGGAGAATTTCATATGAAGACAGACACAAGTAAGAGCTTTTAAAACTTGTTTTTAGAGGAACTATGGCTAGTTATCACACTATCAGGAAATAATAGTATTCTAGTAACTTTAGTTAAAAGAAGAAATCTGAAAAATGAACATTTAGGGAAAAATAACTTTCAAATGTGTCCATTTTCTTGATTAATTGTTCTAATAAGCTCTCTTAGATTTTGTCTTGATAGTTGACATTGCACTTGATAGTTATTACTGATTGTCCTGGTGCCGGCTAGGACAGGGTTAACTTTCTTCCCCGTAGCTTGGGGGTGTGCTGTGTTTCTGTTTGGTGTGAAAGGAGTGTTAATGGCCCATTGATGCTTTGGCTGGTGCTGGGTGATGCCTGCACCAGGGCAGGGGGAGCACAGCAGGGGTGGTGGGCCCAGCTGGCCAATGGGGTATTCTATACTATGTGACATCATGCTCAGTATAAAAACAAGGTGTGTGTGTGGGGGCTTGCCCCCCGGTTCGGGATACGCGGTTGGTGAGCAGTTGCGTTGTGCATTGTCTGCTTTGTATATTCTGTTATTGTTGTTCTCATTTGCTATTATTGCTGTTCTACTTTGTTTTATTTCAATTATTAAACTGTTCTTATCTCAACCCGGGAGCTTTCCTAGTTGTGCCCTCCCGATTCTCTCCCCCATCCCACCGGAGGGGGGGCGTGAGCAAGTGGCTGCATGGGGTTTATTTTTGCTGGCTGGGGTTAAACTACGACACTGAGGCATTGCAAATAGTCTGGTTTAATATATGTAGTTTTGGATAAATAGCAAGAGCAGCAGAGGCACTACAGCCCAGGCATAGCATGCCAAATATGTGTTTTCTACTTCAAACGGTGCTGCCTTGGCTTTCTGTAGTACTAAAAAGTTTCCATGTTTCTCATGCGTTATGTTGGCAAAAGAGAGTAAGACCAAATTATGTAATGACAGCTTTCCAAATTTCCCAAGTGTTAGTAGCTAGTCATCAGAGGGCTTGACTTTGAAGACCTAATCTTTTAAGTGGACCTGTAGATGCCTGCCTTTGTACCAGTTATATGGTCCCATTTTCAATAATTAAATACCAGAAAAAGATCTAATTTTTTTGTTTTTGACGTCACAGAGGTGACTTATGTTTGTAGGAATATTTTAATAGATCTGGAAAGTAAATAAGTTCTCACTTTCCCTGACTAGTTCTTATATTTAGTATGCAAGTATACAATATAGTGCAACACCTTGCTATCAGTCTCCAGGGATAATGGGGAACTAGGCATAGATTCAACTGATCCTGCAAAGACATCAAATATATGTCTAACTCAAAGTGTATAAGTCACACTGTGTCTCACCATCTCAACTTGCTTAAATAATTTGCCAAATGGAGGGAATTCTCTGCAGAACATTTCAGTAGCCTGACACGAGACCTGTCTGTAGTAGAGCTGTTTAAAGCAGCTAAAGTTGTTGCCTGTCTCAAAGATACCTAATTTAGGAGTCCTTTTTTCAAAAACATTGGGAGCATATAAGAAAAAAGGCATGTTTTTATGTTTTGTGTGCTTCATAAAAGCTGATTCTCCAGTCTCTAAGCATTATACTTTTCACAGTCTGAGATATGTTGTGGGGGGAGACTTCCATTTCCCACATTATATATATCTGAGGAAATAATCGGTGAAGGTTCTCAGGACTTCTCAGTCTGTTCACAATCACACTGGTAGTGGTTAACACCAGGGATGACATTGGATTGCATTTTCAGTGATTTAAATGCAGTAGGATTTGGACTTCAGTCTTTAGAAAAAGCTGCTATAAACTCATGCAAATTTGTACTTCAATCTGCAAATAAGAGGTTTGCTACTTAGATTGTCACATGTTTGCTCTTTATTGTACTCCTCTAAATAATAAATTAAAAAGAAACCAAGAATGGCTTTGTATACAGGGAATATTGGCCCATATTCATTTAATAAATCTCATTAAGTACTTTATAATCAGCTTATTACTCTGCTTCTGTTAAGAACATTTTAGTCCACTTCTCTATGTAATGAATAATAATTTCCCACTGTTTTCTACTTAATTTAGGACTGTAAACCATTTGAGATAAAGATCTTGTCTTTTTTATGTTTCTTAGTTTCCCTAAGTGTCCGTGGTTCTATGTTGCTAGAAAATACTATGTACTTATCGCCAAGTACTTGTCCATACACATTCCTGCTACATACGCACAAACAACAAATTTTGATCCAGCAGTATATATTAGAGAAACATCTATATACTATTCCTGGGACAGTGGGAATCTCTTAATACTATAAAAGGTCTATTTTTTTCCTACTGTCTGCAGCTAGGAGACAGAACTGCTATCTGAATTAGCTTTCATTTGGGCACTCTGCAATTTAAATTATGTGATTTCCTTAAATTCTGAGAAAACAGAAGTTTAGGGGTTGATTCTTAACCAGTTTTTAACTTAAGAAGCAGACACTGGCTGCAATGTCTTTTTAATGATGATTTTTACTTCTTGTACTCTAGTCCAAGTTACAATAGTACACAATACAATAGAAGTGTTTTTGTGAGAATACAAGTTGTCACTTACTTAATGCTAGAAATTGGCAGACAGGAATTTACACATTCACATTTTGTGCACATCTGACATTAAAAAAAAAGTACAAAAGGTAACTACCATGATAATTCCTGTCCTACAAAATAATAAAATATTATTCATAAGAACATGTATGTAAAGGTAGGAGGATAGCATTGTGCAGTTTGTGCATGTGCATCATACATGTGCTCTGCAGACTCCTGGGGGTTGGTGCACTGCTTCTAAAGGCATCTGTGAAAGGCAATTAGAAAATAACTTCAATGTCAGTTTGCAGAAATGAGCTCTATGGGATCTGCACATCCACTCATAGGGGGAGGGGAATTACAGTTATGAATTGAAAAAAATAATACTGGAAATGAAAAGGAAGGTGTTGCATAGATGCAAAAGAATTGTTTTGGGTGAATATTACCTGGTAGAAGGGGCTCTTCTGCAAGAGTGCTTGGATTTGGATAGAAACATCCCAACTTTATTAAAAAAAAAAATAGTACCAGGAATTATGGTATTATGAGAAACTTAAACTTTCCATGTTTGTGCTGCAAAAAAATCTGTAAACTATGGTAAGGATTGGATAGTCTGACAAGATAAATTTGATCAATTTCTTTATCAAATACTCAATGAACCCACAGAAAACAAAAGGTGCATAAACTGTAAAAGCAATGTAAATAAAGAGAAGCAGCAGCATAGACTGGTGCTATAGGGTTGGTTTTATAGTGTTGGAATTACAGGAAATGGAGGAATATCTTCCTTTGTCTTAGTTTTAATTAGGAAAATTATTTTAAGCACCAGGACAGGCATGATAGATAATAGGAACAAAGGTATGTAAATCTAAATTGCTACAATTGATATGGAAGCAAACCTCAGGCATTAATGCTCTTAATCTATGGGGCCTGGATGATCTTTTTCAAGAACTTTGAAGGAACTGGTACAAGAAATCTCAGTCTTGTAGCAGGGATTGTTAATAAGATTGTAAAATCAGGAACAGTATAATAGTAAATGTGTTACTTGTACTTAAAGAGACTGGAAGTGATCTAGACAGGTACCACTGCCTTTTTCTTTTAAAAAAAAAAGACATTTTGGAGACCAGAATTACTAGACATCAAGTCAAATAGAAAATGACATAAAATCATATGTGCTTACTAAATTAAGTTGCTCTCAGCAATCTTAACACTTTTTTCCAGACAAAGTAGTAGGTGGACTCATGTAGATGATTTTTGTTACAATGTCACTTGGGAAATTACTATTTAAAATAGAAAACATGGGTATCAGTAAAAGAATTTTAAGGCAGAAGAAGAGCTAGTAAAGAGAAGACAACAAAGGTCTGTCAGAAGGTATGTATTATTTCCCAAGTAAAATGCTACTAGAGTTCTAGGATTTCACTTAGTATTTTTATTCATGGTTTTCTTAAAAACAGTAGACTGTAGAAGTGCACTACTGACACTTCCATATGACTCAGTGTTAGGAAAATATCAGTATAGAGAAGAATAAGACAACAGGATCTTGGAGTAGTTCAGTAGGAGGGATTGTAATGCTTAGAAGTTTTAAGTCCTGAAACTTTTTGAAACTATGAAAGAAAGTAGAAAGTCTGTTGATGCCAATGAGGATAGGCTGACCACAAGGGAAAGACATGTTCAGTGACTCAACACTACTTATATTACATTTGTAATTGCTAACCCTTTTTATGACATAATCTCAATATTGAAATTAATTGATTTTGCAGGCCTTAAAGGTTTGGACATAATACATGTATTGATGACTAAGTTACAAACAGACAGAAATTCTTTACTCATAAATAAAATTAAAACCAACAAAACCAAGGCAAATCAGGGCAAATAAAAAAGGTTTTCATTCATCAGTGTACATTACCTCTCAAATATCTGACTTCATATTCTGATTTCAGAAAGAAATTATACTAATGTGGTTCAGGTTCTTTTCTCAGAAAAGCTAATATCAAAGGTTCTAATCTGACAGACAGCTGGAGGATCTAGGTTGTTTAATATGAAAATATGGTATTAAAAAATTTGTGAAGGTGTTTGAGAAGTTTCAGGAATCCTTACACAGAAAATAGTCTAAATTTCCTCTTTTTTTCAATTTCTTGAAAGCAAAACAATTGCAGTATGTCTATTTCCATCTCAAAAGTAAAAAGAAACATTTTCCATGAATAAGCAGCTCCAAACAAAACAGAAATCTGCTCATTAATGATTCTGATAGGGTGATCTACAACTCAGAGCTTTATGAAGTTTTTATGAGATGATTAACAAGATAATTTCAATGTTCTAAACCATATTATAAATCATAAATTGAAATTGAGTTGATTGAACTGTGTATTTGAGGACATCAGAAAAGTATACTTGATAGAAAAATAAGATATATTAGGAGAAATGAAATTTCAGGAAAAAATGTCTCAAAGCATTGTCCCTAATCTTTCATGTATCCCAGTCTACCACTTCCCCTTCCCCATCCAAGAAAAGATGCCACCTAGACAGGAATGTGTCAAAAAAAAGTATGTCCAAGTAAGATTCCATAAGAATTGTCAATGAAGAGTCCTTTTTCTCCATTTCCTTTTGCAAATCAATTCTGCATTGTTCAATTCAGGTAGTTATCATTCCTTTTACATAATATAGTTGTGTTCAGAATACATATAATGCTTGGCAATATAGAAAGAAGCCATCTTCACTAGGCTAATATGCAAATTAGTAGCAAGTGAAATGCAAACATTACTGGATGTAGGGGCAAAAAAAGGGTTTTGATGCCAGGCAAAACCCCAAACATATTATAGGCTACCTTTTCTCTACAACCCTGCAGAGAAGGTAAAGCTAATATGAATGGAATATAGCTGAGTTTCCAGTGTGCATAGTAAAGGCATACTTTGTGATTAAAAAAAAAAGGAAGTTATTCCTAGTGAATACTTATGCCCTTTCATGTTGATATTCTTCAGTTACTGAAAAGGTTTATGTTTTCTCACGTAAGATTCTCAGCTACTTTTGAATACTCATGTCAACATCATCTTGTACAGGAAAAGAGTAGAAGTCTCTCCAGAAGTCATCAATTAACCTAAGTATGGGCTGCTAGCAAGCACCGTTCTGTTAACTCCATCTTGTAGGCTCACATGCCATCTGCACAACATTCTTAGTGTACCCAGGTTTGGGAAAGTTTGTAAGCAAAATAAATAATCCCTATTTTGGCATCACTTATTAAATTGAAGACATAGTACTTACATAAATAGATTTATCTTAAATCATATGCTTGGTTTCACTTTAAGCTTCTTCCTCCAGAATAAATATAATATTGTATCATACTATGGTAACTAATATTTACTGGAGTAAATTGAATTTCTCTGGTTTTCTTGAAGTATGAACAAGTAAAATTTCATTCCACCTTGTCATTTAAGATTCAAGTACTCTGAACTATGTTCTATTTGAAATAGAGTACGACTAAAACCAATACACAATAACCTCCATATTATATATAGAACAAGTCATGACTATTCACTGGAAGTGTATTTAATCTGACTTCACTTTGTTACCACTGTATAAATAAAAAACTGTCACCGTTTTCTTAATGTTTCAGTCTTACAGTTGTGAAAACATACAATTGGCTTTCTTAAACAACTTCTGCCAAACTGTTTCTGGGAATTTCAGTCATACCTAATATGTTCACTAAAGTAAAATTTTAGACTTTGTCGTTACCAGAAGTCACCTCCTCTTTCACAGCAGGTATACATCCAGACTGCTAATGCGATGCCAGCCACATATTCCGTAGCAATGAGTTAAATAACATGACTCCTCACAGAGAGCTCAAGCTCTGCTTCTGACCATAAATAAGATAGCTAGGACATAGGAGGTAAAATTACTCGATAAATACACGCTTAAACTAATCCCTATTTTAATATGTTAAATCTCTACTCTTGTCAGCAACCATGGTTGCTTTTCTTCTTCCTGCTTTTCATAAAGAAAAGAAGATTTGTGAGTCAGAAGGTGGGCAGGGAAAGGGGTCAAATGTGAAAAGAGAGAACAATGATATGCAGTTTTGCATACTTGTAAAGTTTCTGTTTATATTTGTGCAATGAACTTTAAGGCATCTGAACCCTATCTTAAGCAGTAGGGAAGAGATGAGTCTGTGAGCGTAACCACTGCTACCTAATCTAAGGAGATAGGTTGCTATGCAGGACAGTTATTTTTCTTCAGGCATCATCAATCAGTAGTATGAATGAGAGCAGGACTATTTCTCTTCAAATGAGAGAAAAAAGTAGTTTAATCTCCCTGAGATGTACTGGCATTCCTTTCCACACCACTCCACCTATTCCAGTTTAAATTTATGCAATTTTAAGGATCTTTTTACATCAATTTTAAGAAATAAATGGCACAGCAAAAGTATAGTGAGAACTGATGTTTACCAAGTGAGATGAGGAACAATAATTATTTTTGATACACCTGAGAAGATCTTACATTTTAGAATGAGATTACCTGAAACCATCTCTTGCTCTAATTGAAAGGAAAAAAGAAAGAGACAACAAGCTAAGAAGTTAATAGAAGACACATAAAATACTAATTTATCAAAGTTCTTGACCTGAAGATTCTTTGGACTTCAAAAGGTCTGGGGCTTGGATGGAGAATGTTCTGCTCAAATTACATTTAGAGTTGAGCACATCGTTTTCGAAACAAAAATAGACTTGATAACTAAGCTCTTTTTCTTAAAGGATAGCCACAAGGTCGTAGCAACATTACCTAATTCATGATTGTTGTTCAAAAGTGGACTATATGTTTTTTGAAGTTTTCTCTTTTAGTATTAATTTGAGTGAGATAATTATGGCTCTAAGCTTCCAAGCCCTGAGGGCAAGTTACGTGGAGTAGGTTATATCCACACTGCATAGCACTCATTTAGACATTCTCTGGGTACAGATAATTTTTCTCTGTCATTTTTCAGTTCAAAGTGTCTGAAATCATGTGAGGCTCTGTCAGAGCCCACTGGAATGGTGTTTCTATAGCATGACACCAAAATGCATGTGGCTTGCCTTGTGGTTTGTCATGAAGATGTCTAAGGGTAGAAGGCCTGTATAGGAAGAAAGGAGACAAATAAACCTACTGTCATGTGGACTGCTTGTAGTAAAGTGCTACTAAAGTTGCACAGGTTTTTCTCTCCAAAGGGATAGTTTACTTACTCCAGAAGGGGGTCTAATAGTGAGCTAATTTCCATGCAGAGTGGATAGTAGAGGAAGCAGACAGGACAAAAAGCTAAGTTACTTGGCTTGACATACAATCATATAACACCTGTCTGTGAGTAAAGCAGTCTAAAATGTGGTAAGCTTATGGGGCTTATCTGCTCACTCTGTTGAGGATTCTGATGAGATGAATTTGTGCCTTCACTTTCTATGCTATTATTATTGAAGATAACTTCTGTGGACCTAAAAAGTTGTATGACTAAAGACCTATCACTTGGATTATTTCCTATAACCGTATGCAGTGGGATGTATTTCTTACCACTTCATTAATCAAGTTGATTTTTTAATCTATATGGTTTTCATGGAGAATTTATAAATAATAAAGGGATCCTAACATTCAGACTATAGAACTGAATCCCAAGTATGGGGAATTGTCACATTCATACATTATATTTTCATAATATTGCATATGAATCAATATTAATATTTAAGTGACTGTTAATTTTTATTCAGTTCTTTCCTTCTGTTTTGGGTAATCTCTTTAGTAGTTTTAAAAAAATGCATGCAAAAATGCCATGTTCTGCTTTTTTTTTTTCCCTTAAAAAGAATTTTTATTGTCTGCACAATATTTATGTTAACAACATGTTTCTTGCATTAGCCTATATCACATACCTCAGACTTGATCTCAATGAACGCTCCTTGTCACTGATAGTGTATTTCAGGCTCCACAACCGTTCATTTCTTGGAGGGCATTTTAAGACATTTTATACACTTACAATACACATCTGATGTGTTTTTTTTCTTGATACTTGCCTTGAAGTCACCAGTTTATCTTGCATACTGTCTCAGAAAAGCTACCATTGGTCGTTATCACTATTCAGCAGTGACACTGGTGAAATTCTGTGTACTCTTATTAAGAGCTAGCTTTTCAGCATTTCTTTAAGCATTAGCTTTACCTTCCTAGATACATGTTTTGCCCTGTATGTTATTGTATTGTCACCAAAATATTTGAATCAATGACTTTTTTTTGCCCCCTTTTGTAAAAATCAGAAGATTTAGTAAATTAAACTGATTTCTTCAGAAAATTTGTACTCTTTCGTAGCTTACAAATGGTAGTTCTGTATGCTTGTGGTGAAGTTTGTTTCTCATGACCTGTATGGTTTGTATAATATATTTTCATTGTCTTTGCTGATTTTTATATTAAAAATCTGACACTGGTAGAACAGCAGTTCTTACCTGTCTTAGCACTATCATCATTTAGCAGGGCCTGTAGCGATAGGACAAGGGGCAATGGCTTTAAAATAAAAGAGGGTAGATTCAGACTAGATATAAGGAAGAACTTCTTTACAATGAGGGTGGTGAAACACTGGCACAGGTTGCCCAGAGAGGTGGTAGATGCCCCATCCCTGGAGACATTCAAGGTCAGGTTGGATGGGGCTCTGAGCAACCTGATCTAGTTGAAGATGTCCCTGCTTACAGCAGGGGGGTTGAACTAGATGACCTTTAAAGATCCTTTCCGACCCAAACCATTCTATGACTCTATGATCATGATGAGAAATGTCACAAGGTAAACTCTTCCTGTGGTGTCTGCTAGTGCATTTGCAGCTATGAGAAAAGGCAAAGAAAATACTCGGTAGGACTTTGGTTTAATAGACACAGACCTTAGTCAATTCTTAAGTGAATTTTCTGATATCACTAGTAATTGAAAAGCTGAGTGCCGTGGGAGGAAGACTATGTGGATTTCCTGAGAAAGAACTGGAGATGCAAATAATCCTCTCTTTGGTTCTCCTATCCCCAAAGAACAGAATGGAAAGGTGTTAGCACTTTTGCACTGTTAACAGGCTGATTAAAACCAAGGCTTATAGGACATACTCTTCACTCCTCCCTATTTAGGTGTTTCATTGGGCAGTCAGAAATGCAAGATTCTCAAGACTAGTAAGAGAGAGAAAGAGGATAGATCCTCACTCTGTTGTCCAATGTGACTATTTATTTGGAAGCAAGAAGTGCTTCCAGATAATCTGGTTCCTGCTACAAACATACTTTTGTCCAATTAATTTTAGTGGAAAATTCTGAAGGAGACCTTGTAGAAGGGACTGGAATCTGGGATTCCTCCATCTGCCGTTATCACTTGCAGACTCCTGTGTGTGTCTCTGTCTTTCTCCCTCCAGCTTCTTCATGCCTAGCCTAGATTCTGCATGAATGGGGAAGATGCACAAGACCTTCCTATAGCTTAAATTCTAATGGTCAGAGCACTGTTCTTGTAGGAGAACCAAGGAATCAAAGCAAAATCTGCTTTGAATTGATTTTTTTTTTTTTTTCTCTTGAACTGAAATTGTTCTTGAACTACTTTTTCAAAGAACTTGGTGAACCTGAATTGGAACTGACATACCAAAATGCTTACCCGGTCAAAAAAAATGATGCCACTAAAGTTAATGTCACTAAATGTTTTTAGCGGTTGCATTTTTTTTCCCAAGGTGAACTGATTAGCAAACTATTATAGGCTTGAACTGGAAGAATTTCACAAGTCAGCCTATACTGCAAATGTAACAAAAATTCTTTACTGGATAAAGTCTCTGACTTTAATTTATCCCTGTTCTGGAAAGCCCATATATTGTGTATTCCACTTTTTTGGTGAATTCTTCAACTGGTTTGTAATGCTGTGTAATAACTTTATATACACCCACTCTCCTGCAACTCTGCTTCTGAATGGCATTAGTTGAGTCAATGGGTGCCATGCTTTGTGCTGAACTTAATACTAGAGAAAACCGGATAAATTGGCATGTAGATGCCAAACAGACTCATTTGCAGATTTCAAATGCGTTAGGTGCCAGATCAGTGTTGAGAAGCTCTTTCTCAAGATAGTATATGGCATTAAGTAAGTCTAGTGTTGAAAATGTCAGTGCCCATGGATGATCAGGCAAGTATGCAGTTAGGTAAGTGCAATATGAAGTAATAATGATGGTGCAGATTTGTGTAGCGTTTGGTGTAGTTAATATTTCATACTAAGTGGATCTAGCCTAGAGAATGCAATAGACAACTGGATTAGTTAGATGTAATGTTTTTTTCATATTCAGATTAATCACACAACCTTGCAGTTTTCACATTTTTGTTTGTATTCTTTTCTAATGTCTCTGGTATAAATTCCCAAAGTAATTGGGGGGGTGGGGGCGGTGCTTTTTACATAAAGCATGAACATATCATAACAGTTATAACGGCTTACCTGGTCCTTTTAAAAGTTATACTGAATATTTATCTTTACTGAACATGATTATATACTTTGCTTTGTATCTTCTTAGTGAGAAAAATCTAATTTTCATTCTCACTATTTGTAACTCTCAGTGTCTGCTTTCTGTCATGGTTGTATTTAAATGAAAAAAGAAACCCCAACCTTCTGCATAAAGCAGTAGGACATAAATGATGCTAGAGCCCTTTAAATTTTGGAATCTGTTGTATTTTGGTGCTCCAAGTCTTCAAAAGTTCAGTAATGTACAAATGTGTGCAGCAGTGCAGGGTCCCTTTTTATTACTGAATTGAAATAAATGCTATTTCATTGTCAACACATTGTGACATTCAAGTAGTTTAATATTTTATTCTTCCTTCAGAATGGCATCAACTGTACTAGGGCTAATTTGGGGTATTGTAGAATAGGCTGTGACAGCAACAGAACTGAGCTTAAGGAAATAGGATCTATAAAAATGTGCAGTGCAATATCTTATCATGTTACTCCCAAGCCCACCCCACCCTAATCAAACACACAGTCTTATCATGTTTTACTGTCATTGAAGTTGCAGCTGGCTTCCATACTGCAGGATTTCCTGTCCAAAAGGGCAAAGGGTCATTTGAAGTTTAAAAAGTCTTAGTGCAGCATAAACCATTTAAAAAGAATGGCAAGCAAATGATATATGGCCTGGGCATGCTGAGGTATAAAAGCTTGTCTAGAAATCTTTTACATCTCAGAAGAGATCAACACAGTAAACTCTGTTTCCTACATGTATCTTTTCCTATAGATTTTTGCGCTTCCATGCAAAATCTTCTTTGTTTTCAGTCACCCGAGAGAAATAGGTTGTTTTGAGGAAGGCCTTCGGGCTTTGTTCCTCCCCAACGCCCCTGTCCTTCCCCTCCGGCCGTCGGTAGGAGAGGCAGGGCAGGATGTGCTGTGTCAGGAGAACCCACCTAGAGGGGCCCCCTTGACGCCAGCACAGCCTCTGCCAGGCAGAGCCCTCACCGCAGCCGAGCCCAGTCTGCTGCAGAGTAAGTGCCACGGAGTCCGCAAGTGTCCGGAGCTGCTGCTGGGAGAGGATACAAGGAGCCCAAGGGGTAGGTTGGAAATCCTTGTCAGGGAAAAGGAAGCAAGAGCCTGTTGCCTGCGTTGCTTCAAAATACACACCGTCTCTTTAGCCTGGGCTTAAGAATCTTCCCGAGGATATTTACTAGAGCGTCAGGAGTGATAACTACTATCTGGGAGCTGAATTGGGAAAAAAGGACAGATGAGAAAGGATGCTTAGGTAACATGGGACTTAAAGCTTTGCTTTCATTTTGCAACATACAAAGTGATGTACGTGGTTTTATATACAGTATAACATCAAAATAGAACTAGGTTCTGCAGTGAAAGAGTCGATAGCTTAGTCATTTTACTTAAAGGGAGCAGGCAGCCTTATTATGGGGTTAGACAGCAAAAATGAATTTGATCATGATATGATCGTATGTCATGACGGTATCTAACTGTAGTCCTGTCCTATGGAGCGGAAAAAGCATACTTACTTCCTTCTTTCTTAGTTGAAGAAATAAACCCACAGTATCAAATTCAGAAAGAAGTTTGGGTTTGTTGTACATGGCTATTAAACATCATCCTGTTCCCTGGGCTTGCAAGAAAGTAAAGCTGCATTAAAGTGATCACTGATGAATATGTGTCTAAGAAAGAAGAAAAAGCAATATTCATTTCTGAACATGGCAAAGCAATCTGAAGTTACACATCTCCCCCTAACTACTGATTTGGCATGGATGACAAGAAACTCTCTTTTGACTAACCTTTTCCAACTGTGCAAAATGCTGCATATGAAGATGCTTTAATTCACAGTCAAAGCACTTGGATTTTTATCCAGGCAAACTGTTGTCATTGTCATAACAGTTTCTGTTTACTGATTAGTTTAATGCTTTTTAAGTAGCAACTGATGCATAAATGGATGGACGTGTACCTAGAAAATCCTGTGAGAAGTCTTTCTTCAGATCCTGGGAATTTTTATTTTTGTGGATTACAGTAATTCTTGCAATAATCCCTGCTGTTCACTGCTCATGCAGTTGTTCTGGAATGCATCTATGAATATCATAACAGATAAATCTGTCTGAGAAGGAAAACACTGATGTTGGAAGATCTGTGAACATGATGCATGTGAATAATTTCCCTTTTAGGAGGCATTCATGGATATGGTGAGTAATCAATACACATTACAGATTGTTAAACTCAAAATGCTTGTTTGCAAAATACTGTGGCAACTACCAGATGCTATGTTTTTCCCTACATTAATGTCAAATGAGAACTAACGGGGCTATGAGAAAAATGAAAATCTTACAGAGATAGTGATGAAGTAGTATGAGTTTGGCATTCCTTTGCCTTCACAAAATAGGCAAGTCATAAAAATTGTATTGTTATGGTCATGTTTTCTTACATGATAAAAGCCTCTTGAGCAGGGAGACGTATTTTCTTCCTATATCAAAGGAATACTTCTTCCCATTTCTTTCTTACCCTTACTTGAAGGAAATAATGAAGACATGTTTTCCTGCTATGATGTTGTGTTGTTTGTCCTGGAACTTATTTATTTATACACATTCAAGTGACCTGAAAACAGGAAAAAATGCTCGTTCATATGCTAATTCAGTAATGTTTAATAAATGCATTTTTATGGTAGGTTCTCAAATGTGGCTGCTTGGAAGACAATCATATAGCATTAAAATCCCTTTATCATCATCAAAACATCTGTTTCCTCTTTGAATCACAGGCATCTATAGTTCTTGCTCACTGACAAATCTTTCTCTATAACTTTCTTTGCCATATAGTGCAGTTAACTTGCTTATAAATTCTACCAGTGGTTGTTGCGTCATGTCTTGCTCCTGATGTTGATTAGTGTTTAATTATTATTATCAGCTAAGGCAAAAATACTTCCCCAGAAAACTTTTGCTCTTTGGGTAAATACTGAGTCTTTCAAAATATTAGAAGCAAATATATTATGGAAGCTTATTTTTAAAAAAAATTGCATTCAAGTTGAGGGATTGGCTTTAGGATGCACGTTTGCTTGACAGATTTTCCCTTAGCGTATGTTAGCCTCTGCATGTAACTGGTCTGAAGGAAGACCTAAGAAAGGATTTTCCCTGTGTAATGTGTCAGCACAGTACTTAAAGCCACGTTCTTTTTATGGCATTTCAAAATTGTGGTTTAGAAGGCTGGTGCAAAGCCGAGACCCCGGAGCCGGGCAGCACCGCGCTGGCGTCAGCCGGCTGTCATCTGCCGGAGGCGCCGGCTGCTCCGCGCCGAGCCAATGGCAGCAGCCGAGAGCAGCCCGTCAGAGCCGGGGGGGAGCGGGGGGAGGGGGAAGGCTCTGGCTGCTCCTGCACTCTTAGTGCTTGATTGTAATAAACAATTAGTAGGCACGCTCTCCTTGGAACGCATCTATTGTTTTTTTTTTTCATTACATCTTATTCCATCTTTCCATAAGACCATTTTAATCTACATAAAGTCCTTTTAGAGCCAACTTCAAACCACATCACCTAAAAAATGAATAATGTGATCTTGAATTTATTTCATCTTTTTGTTTTGGCTGTTTACTTAGCAAAGTGTGTTGGAAAGAGTACTTCAGTCCACACCTAACAGGAAGACTGTTTCCATTGTCTTCTAAGAATTTGGCCTACTTCTGTTTTTAATAACTTAGAGAAATTATTTTAAGCATGTTTTAACCCCCAGGGTTCATCTTCTGACCAAGCAATTTTCAAACATGAACCCTGAAGTCTGCTGAAAGGGGTTTGGAGCAAAACTGTTTTTTATTTACCTACTCTAAAAGGTAGTTACCTGGTTTCCCTGTGTACTTGCCAGCCCCTTGCTGTCTGCCACAGTACGTGAGCGCGTTGTCTAGGAAAGACTGGCAGAAGTGTTTGCTGGAAGATATATGAAGATAATGATATGTTCTTCATTTACTATTTTAACTGAATGCAATATATATACCATGCCTACATTTGTGCTTACCAAATCATAGACTTTAATTTAGAATGGAAATGTTTTTAGCATGCTGTTGTTCATCTCAACTCTCAGACAATTGGTAAATTTGCTTATTCATGATACAGTAGATCTGTGAGGAGTGTTTATGGGTGCCAGGGTTCTAAGTTGCCAATTACAGCTTTTCTTTTAATTCTGAACCTTCACAAATCCATGCATTGCCTATAAGGTATGCCAACCTTTTTTACTGTGAGTAGGAATTGGCACAAATTCTTCTATATGTATATAACCTTACCTTGTGCTAACTTTCAGATGTCCATTAAAGGATGATAATGAAGATAAAGGAAAGGGTATCTTTCATGGGACCCAATTAATACAAATATTAGTTGATCGTCTTTAATAATGTTTCCCCAATGCTGATACAACACATCAAAGGTGTTTGGTGGCCAGCATCATATACATCATAATATTTGTAACCTTTATATGCATACAGAGCCACGTATTTCATAAGTAGAACTAATAATTTTAGAGATGTTGCGTTTCTAAGATATTTTCTATACCTTAGAGACATGCACTATGCCTTCATGTGCTAGTTCCTGCTCATCTCACATGGAATATGGGGAGGAAGAGTCGGGGGAGATAAAAAATGAACCGTTCTGAAATATGATTTATTATTTCAAATGTCCAGGTTTTTAATGTTGTGTAACCAGTCAAGGGGGTGGATGTGTTTTTCATATTTCGTCCTCTATGTGGGTTTAGGGGAAGAACAGCCAAAAAGTGACGGCCCTGAGAGTAGGGTTTGAATGTGAACCTGTAAGCTTTTGGAGGTGTAGTGAGATTCCAGTATCTGAACCCCCCTGGTAATGTTAGTAATAGGTAGGAACTGACTACTGGCAAAAAGCAGCTATAAAATATATATGTTCCCAGGCAGTACAAATGGGAGCGCAACTATATCAGACAGATAAGGGTAGCTATAATCTGAATGGACTCTAAAGGGCATATAAAACTGAGATTGGAGTGGACAAAAAAGAGGTATTTTGTCTGAAGCTGTTTCAAACTTTTGGATTGTAGAGAAGCAAATACAAAATATGAATGATTAAAGGGGTGCAGTGGCTGGGGCACGTGATGTCCCGGGTGAGGATAAAGCTAGTCTTAGCAAAATGAGAAACATTTGTGGTGATAGGAGGAGGAAGAGGAGGAGGATTTTATAACTACTTACCACATTACACACTATACAACATAAATTATGTATCAACAATATGCAGCTTACTGCCATTCATACTGGGAACAGTTTTAGAAATATTTACTGCTGAATTATATAAACTAGCTTTCCTTTCCATTACATTTTATTTGCCTTTTTGATGCCAAACCAAATAAAGATAAACATAGTATTCAATTTTGGCTTGCCTAATTGTGTAAACAGATATTGCACATGCCTTTTAGCTTTAGAATAGAAGTAAAAAACCTGTACTCAAGAATAGCTCTTTTTAAACTGGTAAAGATTTGAAATTAATCCACAGGTGAATAACTTTTCAGAACCAAAAATGTAGCCTAAAGCACTGTCCATCCTTTTCTGCCAACTTTTGGCCTGTTAAGATCAAATGAAATTTAATTTGAATAAAGAAAAAAGAATCCTTTCTTGGTTCCTTTTTAATCCCACTATATTTACTTGATTTGATCATTATTGTTCTATATACTTCATCTAATGCAAAATTATGCGGATGCACAGTTATAGATGTTATCCTTTGCTTCAGATTAATTTGATGACTAACTAGCTTTTAGAAAAGCACTAAGGTGCTTTTCAGTGCATCCCTGAATTAATGCAATTGTTAATAAGCTTCTGTCTTGTTTTTGCCAGTATTCAAAAATAATGATACTAAATTGTTTATTTGTACATTTTATAGAACCCTACATGGTTTTCAGCCAGATGAAAATGGTTTGGCTTTCCATTGTTATTCAGGCTCTTCCAATTTGTGGAATAAAATTATATGTAACGGTGAAGAAAACTGGTAGAAAATTAAGATCTCAATGCTAATGCACGAAATAAACTTTTTGTTATGTTCTTAGAACATGATGAATCATCTCAGCTCACTATGGTATCATGGGGAACTGAGTCTGACCAGTGCTATGCTCTTCTCATGGCATAACTCTTCTAACCCAAACCAGAATAAAATGTTTCATGCAGATATTTACTTATTTGCTTGTTCTAGAAAATTTTGTGTATTTTATAGTGGGGGAAGAAAAAAAGCTGCTTTCTGAAGTCCTTTTCAGCACAGTGTTTAACTAGTTTTTAGATATTTTATACTTGAGGCATTAACATAAAAACCGTAGAGGAATAGCTCTGTTCTGCCCGGTGGCATCTAACCAGCATTCAGCATGCTGAATATCAGTGAAGAGATGAAAATATTTTTACTATTTGCAAATAGGGCAAGGGTTTATTTGTTTATAATTTATATTAGCAGTGCTTTGAATTTCTGTAATGTTTCCATATGAAAAGCCGAAAGTTCTCCAGATACTCTATAGTCAGCTAAGCCTGACAACACCCCTGATGGGTAGGTTAGATATGTATCTGTATATGTGAATTACATCCCTCACCACTGAAGTGCTCTATAGTCTTCCACACAATGGTTATGGCACTATTGCGTGCAAAATTTCTGCACAGGCAAGGTAATTTAACTATATGAGCTAATATAAACTGTCGTTGCTCACTTTGAGCGTCCTAGACAGATGAGTATCCTGTTGGGACTTTAACCTATTGGTCCAGAATAATGAGATCATTTAACCTGCATTTTTGGATCACTAATATGCTCATCTTTATATTACTGCAGTTGATTAAAATCAAACTTTTGTATGTTTGAAATGTGGACTCTTGCCAAAGCCTGCCTTTTGCTCTTCTGTCCTCAGCATATGATCCGTAAATGAAGTTATTTCATACCTCTTTTGGATGCACTACTGTTTTATTAATTCAGACTGAAAACACTTTGAAACATTGTGTCTCATTAGAAGTAGAGTACATCTTTTAACCAGTCATTTTCAGGCTAAGTTAGAGTCAAGTTATTTCTTGAAGGATCCTATAAACTTGCAGAAAGTCTTGCTGTCTCTGAATATAACTCTGATTTATGTCTTCTTGGAAACTTGAGTCACACTAATAGAAACTAAATTGAAGCTTCTTTTACTCATAAAACACCTGTTGAGTGTTCATGCAGTTCCTCTACAGCCTTTTAACTCTTACTTGCTTAAAAAGAACCACCTTCTCTTCTTTGGGAAGAGTTAATCCGTACCTGCACTTTGACTGAGCAAAAATTACCCTACATCTCTACCTCTTAAATGATAGTTTAATAGTGAAGAAAAAAAAAATTACATTAAACAAGTTGATTAAATATTACTTATTATTTATGCTGTTTCATTTATAAAGTATTTTGTAAGTACATTTATGGGTACTTACATTGTTCCCAAACATTTTGGCCTGAGTTAAGTGGGTATGGTCTTTCATTCACAGATGGGTTCACCTGAGGATGGGAATTTGGCTCCTACTGGGAAAAGAAATGATAGTGTTAAATATTCTAGTAAATTAGCAGGTTAACTTGAAATCCACATATGTAGCATTTGTTGACAACCAAAGAATTGTACAGGTTTATACATGAAGTTTTACTATTTTGTTTGATATTTTCAACATAGTATTTGTGGGCAGGGAAAAAAGAAGAGCAGAGGGAGGGGAGAGAAGAACCATTAAAAATGTTGAAAGCTGACAATTACAAAACTGAGGAAGGTTGGTCAACAAATGTAATTTACAGCTTATTATAGTTTCAGCTCATTAAAATAGAAATAGGTTTCACTTGTACACTATGCTAACTGACAATTTTTATGCTAACATTATTCAGTATTGTCTGATGAAACCTTAAGTGAATACATGATGCTTGATGTCTTTTTATGACTGGATTAACTCTTTGATAATAGCAGAATGATTTAAGGTAATTTTTTTTAACCATTAAAAAATACAAGAATATTTCCAGTAAAAGCTACTTGTCAGTAGCTGTTAATAAATGGAATAATTTTCCCCATGTGACTCATTCCATGGAATTAGCAAAATGGAGCACACAAAATAAAAAATTTCAAAGAAGTGGATAGAACCAAGCACAGCATCTGAAAAAAGAATGAACAATTTTGCTTAGGAAACTCATAACTATTTTTAAGTGTCTGATTCATTTGTATTTGAAAGCATGTAAAAATATTAACAGAAGGAAGTATCTCTACTTTTAAAACTGGCTAAGTTGCTATAACTAGATTACCTTGAGAATTTATTACTGTTTTTAAAGATGAGTATGGAAAAACGGTATGAAAATTAGTATTTTGCCTTATTTAGGCAGTATCCCTCTTTCTGTTGAGAACTGATTAAAACAATTGCCTGAATATTAAAGACATTCAACCACTGGAAAGCTATAATGAAACTAAGTATACCTGAGTCTCAAATTCAGTTATCTGAAGTGAACTGTTTCTTCTAGTTTTAGTTAGCTTAGTTAATCTCTCAAAAGGAAGATCTGTAGTCTTCTTATATCACAACTTTTAATTTTACAGAATTACTTTACTCAGTAATTTTACAAAAAACGTGGAAGGTTTAATTTTTTTCCTAAAATAGCATGGCTTCGTATTTTCAATTGTCTGAAGCAATTGGTTTAGATTGTATTATTTAATATTGTCTCATTTTGATTGGGTTACTTTGATGTGACAGATGGCGGTGTGTCCCCTTCAGGAAAACAGATAATTCTTACAGAGAAGAAAAGAGATGACTTTAATTCTTTACATCTGCAATGAAATGTAGCTCCCGATTTCATGATTTTTGTATAGTTCTTATCAAATTCTTAATTTCAGCCACTAACAAATGGTCTTTGATATTTGATCTGAAATACAGGCACATTTTTAACAGTTAGTAGCTAAGGATTAAATCAGTTACCTACGTTAATCATATGGATGTAACTCTTAACAGAAAGTTTGTATGTCTTTCATAAGTTATTGGGCTCGACACAACAGTTATTTGGTGAAATTCTAAGGTCAGTTCTATGCCTAGTTGAACACCCACATGACCTTTAGAACATTTTAGGAAAAAAGATATTCCATGTTGTGTCATAACATTTTATATTGCATTCCTTTCATGTGTAGTATTCCATGTTATTACTGGATTTATTTTTTTTACAGATTTACTGGAACAGATTTTAAAGAATGAGTTCTTAAACCATCAGGTTTTTTAAGAGTGATTTTTTTTCTGGTGATGTCAATGTATTCTTTGTTATTCACAAATGATTTAAAGTTTTCAGAGTTCAACTTCCTTTAAACTAGAAAAAAAATATAACTTATTTATAATATAACTTGCAGATTCAGAACTGGACAAGATCTTCAAGATGAAATAGCCTTTCTGGTTATAGCAGAAGCAGTCTCCAAATAAAACAAAGAAGCTGTGGTAATAGGCAACAAAAATGATGGCAGAATAGCTAGTTTCCAAACAGGTCATAAACCAAATAGACATGGTGAAATAAAAATAATCCTTTTCCCCATCTTGTACTTAAAGTATTGATGTATGGAGAAATTTACACGTGGGAGAAAAGTGGGAGATAAATTCCTGGAATGCCAGGATCATGTCATGCAGAGAAGCATATTTTCAGGTACAGGCCAAGACATACCTAGCTCTACATCAATTTTTTTTTTGTGTGTGTGTGTACTTTCAGCCCTTCCACATTTCTTGCTGGTTGTCTCTAGTGTTGTGAGAGAGTAGTTTTCTTGTCTGTACTTTAACACAGAGATCTTGAAATGGAGATTTGGTGAAAGTTACCAATCAAAAAATACCTTTTCTTTCCCAGTTGCTGTTTGGTATTTTGGTCTTAAGTGTTCTTGGAATGCTCCTCAGGGTAAAAGTACAGAGATAACTGTGCCATTCCCCCAGAGAATTTCTAAACACTGTGAATAATTGCCATAGAAAGTGGTCTCTCCCTCCTGGAATATCTGTACCAGACTGACCTGTCCCATGAAAGTATAATAATCCTAGGAATTGCACAGAGAAGAGGAGTAGTTAAAGACTGCTGGGTTGTTTTTTTTTTTTTCCCCCTTTCTAATCCAACAGTATTTGGAATGTCTGACCTACAAATAATGAAATTACCCTTTCCAAAATTAGGCAGATTTTAATGGGGGGATTAGTTTGGGATATTAGACCATCTTTCTTTGTTTTGAAGATATAGCTGGATGAAAAGATGGTTAAGATGCTATGTTGGTCATCTATATAATAAACATATTCAAGTTTTAAATCCTGTGATGCTTAAATTATTGCAGCATATGTTGGTAAGCTATATGCTGTACAGTATCTTTAGCAAGAATGGAATCTCTATAAGCTCCATAATCCTCACAGCCTAATCATATTTCTTTCAGCAGGATTGCATTTTGCGAGTAGACGTGGCTTGTGGTGAAGTAATGGCCACTGGGAATACCACAGTTACAAAAAGGTGTGCATGCTGAGCTGCAGCTGAGCTAATATATGGCTATTTATGGCAACCTCACAGGAATCAGAGATTAAGTCATAATAAGATAGGGATTGTACCAGCTAGAGACTCACTCACTAGTTCCATGAAGTACAAGAAGGATTTTAGAGATGATGATTTAGAGCATTGCTTATCCCCTGCAAAGTGAATATGAATAAAAGTTCTAAGAATTTTTTGCATAATATGCATTTTTGAACCATCTGTTCACACAATCCTACAAGAAGATCAGATACTCAGGCCATTGTTTCATTCATTATGCAATATAAAAAAAAATATTTCTGAGAGGTAAAATGAATCTACTTCCTGAAACTGAGTAGATGACAATGTATCAGACTCTACTTCTAGAACCTGTATTTAGAAAAGATTTAGAAAAGATCAGACAAGTAGTGGCATCTGTATTAAAAAGAAAAAATCACTAAGGAAAACAAACACATGGGGTAATAACCGTAGGATTTTCAGTTTTTCTCTTTGCATCCTTTGCTGAAATGTTTCATTTCTATCGCCTCCCACCCCCCAAAAAAAAAGACTGCTCATCTCCTTATGCAGTATTTTTAATAAAGATTTTGATAATTGGAAAATATAAAATATGTGAGCATATTTGTGACTGTGAGTTTAAGTTCACTGCTTTCCTGAAATGCCACTTGCTTTCCATGTATTCAAAGGTATTTTACTGGGTATTAATCAAGGGAACACATGCAGAATGCTAGGCACAAAGAAGTGCTTTGGGATTCTTGTTTGATATATAACTATTTATATATGAGATTTTTTTTTTTCCTGGTTTCTTAAAGAAATTAGGCCTACATGACATACGTATCTGTTTCCCCCTTTGCTTTGGAACCTGTTAATCTGATTTCAACCAAATTTTAGAGGGTAGAAGTTTTAAAATTCAAGTTCTTTTAAGAAACAGTGTTGGTTAGAAAGTGCATTCAGTTTGTGCATTCCCTGAGGGAAGGACTTCTGTGTCCTGGCAATGCAGCTCCTCGTAGTGGCTGGCCAGGCAAAGCCCTTGCAGAGCTGTCAGCTCAGCACTTCTTGCCTCCTGTACCCTCAAACTGAGTGTGTACAGGTGAGTCACTGGAGAGGGAGGTGGCTAAACTTCACGTTCTTCATGCAACAACTTAATCTTGCAATTCAGATGTACTGTGAAAGTGAAGCCAGTGAAGTCTGAGTGTGGAAACAGTCCATGCAGACATGTTCAGGACAGAAATGCAAACAAAATGGAGTTTGTGGTAATGATGAACCTATATTTCTGTTAGCCAGAGATTTTAATCTGTTAACATCATATTCTGAATATTTTCAAAAGCTCCTCATTTAGATCTTAAGCGCTTAAGCCGCCTCTGAAGTCTTGAAGAAGAATTCACTTACAAAGTGATAGGCTAGTGCAGTGGTGTTATTCTTTCCCCTTATCAATACCATAGGTAATAGCAAGGCTTTGGAAAGCACCAGAAAACCTTTAAAACCTCGTCAGAACAACTATGGTGTCATAATACTTTCCTTACTGAAAACATACTCAGTATTTTAACTGTCAGTTACAGAAAACAGAGAATGAGATAATTAGAAGCATGTCTAAATTTCTGCGAAAACTAGTGTTCTTTCCTAGCTATTCACCAGTGCTTGAAGTGCTCTAAAAATGCTGATTATTCAAGATGCATCAATTTTAGGTTTCAGGAACATAAGTTGAGGACATCAATGCAGTTGGAATGAGATTTGTCATAGTAACGGTGACCAGTAAAGGCTTTAAGAGGTATCATATTTCTGATATCAAAAGAGACTTTGGTGTCCTGTACTCTTATCCGTGTAAGTTTTGCACTATCGTTAATGTTTGTTAGGGGATACTGTGAAGAAAGAGCAAATGTGATTGCATGTCTAGAAAAATAAGGAAAACGTTTTATCTAGTGTTCTGAGTCTCTTGTGGGATCCTATGAAAAGCACATAGAATCATAGAATGGTTTGGGTTGGAAGGGACCTTTAAAGATCATCTAGTCCAACCCCCCTGCAATAAGCAGGGACATCTTCAACTAGATCGGGTTGCTCAGAGCCACATCCAACCTGACCTTGAATGTTTCCAGGGATGGGGCATCTACCACCGCTCTGGGCAACCTGTGCCAGTGTTTCACTACCCTAATCATAAAAAACTTCTTCATTTTAGCTAGTCTGAATCTACCCTCTTTTAGTTTAAAACTATACCCCTTGTCTTGTTGCAATAGGCCCTGCTAAAAAGTCTGTCCCCATCTTTCTTATAAGCCCCCTCTAAGTACTGAAAGGTTGCAATAAGGTCTCCCCAGAACCTTCTCTTCTCCAGGCTGAATAACCCCAACTCTCTCAACCTTTATTCATAAGAGAGGCGTTCCATTCCCTGATCATTTTCGTGACCCTCCTCTAGAGCTGCTCCAACAGGTCCATGACTGTCCTGTGCTGAGGTCTCCAGAGCTGGATGCAGTACTCCACGTGGGATCTCACCAGAGCAGAGTAGAGGGGCAGAATCACCTCCCTTAACATGCTGGCCACGCTGCTTTTGATGCAGCCCAGGATGCGGTTGGCCTTCTGGGCTGCCAGCACACATTGTCGGCTCATGTCCAGCTTTTCATCCACCAGTACCCTCAAGTCCTTCTCAGCAGGGTTGCTCTCAATGCCTTCATCCCCCAGCATATGTTGGTACAAGGCATTGCCCCAACCCAGGTGCAGGACCTTGCACTTGCCCTTGTTGAACCTCATGAGGTTCAGAGGGGCCCACTTCTCGAGCTTGTCCAGGTCCCTCTGGATGGCATCCCATCCCTCAGGTGTGTCAGCCACAACACTCAGCTTGGTGTCATCTGCAGCCTTGCTGAGGGTGCACTCAATCGCACTGTCTATGTCATTGGTGAAGATATTAAACAGTATGTACCCCTGTGGGACACCACTCTTCACCGATCTCCATCCGGACATTGAGCCATTGACCACTGCTCTCTGGATGCAACCATCCAACCAATTCCTTATCCACTGAACAGTTCATCCACCAAATCCATCTCTCTCCAATTTAAAGAGAAGGATGTTGTGGGGGACCATGTCAAAGGTCTTACAGAAGTCCAGATAGATGACATCCGTAGCTCTTCCCTTGTCCACTGATGTAGTCACTCCATCATAGAAGGCCACTAGGTTGGTCAGGTGGTACTTGCCCTTGGTGAGGCCATGCTGGCTGTCTTGAATCACCTCCCTGTCCTCCATGTGCTTTAGCATAGCTTCCAGGAGGATCTGTTCCATGATCTTCCCAGGCACAGAGGTGAGGCTGACAGGTCAGTAGTTCCCAGGGTTCTCCATTCTAACTTTTTAAAAGTGGGTGCAATGTTTCCCTTTTTCCAGTTGCTGGGGTCTTCACCTGTCTGCCATGACTTTTAGGAAGCTAGAATCAAGGATTTTTATGTGAGACACTTACGAATCGATGCAGTTTCATTTTCAGGAGAAAAAAAAAATCTGATTTTGTTGAATACTTTTTGTTTACACTAGAAGTCAGGACAGGGAAATAAATTAAATAGTGTAGGGAATACAATGTGTTCAGCAATATATTTTGTTACTGCACAGAGGTTTTCAACTACTGACCATCAGAATTCCTTATGTAGTATAAAATTAAATGGCAAATGTCAGAGAATTTTTGTATTCTAGATACGTACCTGCAATGATGAGAGATGGTTGGCTGCAGAGTGTAAGAGGATCCTTGTTAAAAAACCCCAAATTTTAGAAAAGTTACTCTTGATAAAGATGTGCTTCAGGTGGTAAGAGAAATTTCACACTTGTGGATCCTTTATTGTTGCAGAGTTGCAAGGGCAAGTTAAACCAACATCTGCTAGGCAGATTTAGCTACAGTTCTATTGGATTTTTCTAATACTTCTGTTAGAGCTGTGTTGGCAAAATAGAACAAATCAATAGGGTTTACTTGGCCACTCAGACCTTCAGGCTGGAAATTAAGAGTACTCCTAAACTCTATCAGACAAGGGAGGCTTTGGAACAGCCTTCCAATAACATATTGGAGAAAAGCATGAAAGTCATTGACTGTAGCATGTTAAAAATAGCTGTGAAAAGGGCTGAATGACGTGGAGCCTGTGACAGCAGGGCAACTAGACTGTGTCACTGAGAATGTCCCTTCTACTTTTAAGTTTCTTTTTGGTGAATGAATTAAATTAACTACTTTTTTTTTTTTTTTTTTTTTGTCACTTTAGGAGTTTAAATCATCTTTGGATGTATTTCTGGAAGATTACTTCAAATTATATTCTGTGGGTTCTGCTATATTTGTCTGTAATGACTAAATAGTACCGCCTCTCATTTCTGAGAACTAAACTTTGGGAGTAACAAGGATCTGGTAGAATTGCTTTAGCGATGCAACTGGTATATTTCAAATAGTTCCTGTATTGTATCTGTAATACAGGTAATACATGAAATGTGTAAATGTAATTTTTAAGTATATTTTAAATTATCTTTGATACGCATTTGTGTTCTCTTTCTATTTTCACTATTAGTGTTGTCCTTTTAAAATAATTTCATTATTTTATATTCATTATTTACCTGTCTGAAAATAAATTGCTAGTGATCAGCTACTTTTCTTAAAGTTACTAAAACAAGGAAAGAGAGATTGATTCAACCATCTACTAAATAGACTATTCGTCTAATAATAGATTCAGGAAGATGGTTCAAAATGTCATATAAACCTTTGAAAATGGGATTGATACCAGTGGAAACTTTTGTACCAAGTTATCTAACCACATTTTAGTAAATACTGCATTCTTTGAAAATGTGGTTTCAGTCAATATCATTAGCAATTTTGGCTTAAATTGCATAAATAGTTTTAACGTGTGAAAAGGTGGTGAATAGGTGGTGAAAACGTGTGCTGGAGCAGTCTGCCAAGCTCAAATGGGAATTTATAGTTTTGATGGCACCCTCATCCACAAAAGTATCACTAAGGATGCAGAGACTTATATTTAAGTTTTCTCCCATTCCATAGTCCTGTAGAATGCCCTAAATGCTAGGCCACATAGTAATCTTATGTGTATTTCTGCCCTTTCTCTGAGCTGTTATATTTTATATGGAATGCTCCCATAGTAGTTGTTCTATATCAAGGTGAATAGGGCAATCTGCAAACAGCAGAAGCAATTAAATATAGAACCTATTGTCTCATGGCTGAGCTGTTTAATAAATTATGATGCCCCTAGCAGCAGCTTCTTATCTCAATAGGTCTTTCACCTCAATGAGAAAAACAGTTAAAAATAATTTATTAATAATACAATTTGATTTTTAATTTTTTTAATTACGTAGCTGAATCAAAAATCTAGTTACTTCAGCAGCATTATTTGCAAACTTCTTTTCCCTTTTCCTTGTTAGATTATAATTTTTTAATACACAGGAGTCATATCTCATTTGGATCAAAAAACTAGTACACATCCAAGCACAACTGCTTTGTTCAATTGAATATAGCTTTGATGATAGCTTTCAATTTCACTATGCTATGTAATTCAAGTATTTTCAACCTGATCTGTTATGAAATATGTCTATAAAATAGTCTCAATATAATAATCTATTAAATATAAAGTATACAATGTGTTTAATATCTATGCATCAGAGATCTAATAATGCTATTATTTCTACTGAAGATTTTCTGTATTGTACTGTGTGTCCAGACAAAATACATCTTCTTCTGAAATTTCTGACTTCTAATGTTTCCTAATAAACTAAGTAACTGCAAGAAATATAGTGGGCTTTGTTGCTAACATGCTAAACAGATACTACCATCTTGGATATCTTTCACTGACAGCCTAATATTCTCTTACATTATTCATGGCTTATTGGGATGAAATTTTATATCACTTTAGTTCCTTTGTGCATATTCTGTCAGGAGGAGTAGTGTAATATCTGAAATACAGTGACAGGCATACTAGTGGTTTTTTTGTCTCATTCAATTGTATAAATAGTTTCTATTTTGATTTAGCTTGTGTATTTGTCAATACCTTACCATGTTTTTGCTTTTCCTCACTACAGATAAAGGATAGATCGATGTTTTAAAAGTTGTTTGTTTAACAACTTCCAGATAACTTTCCAAGCATATAATTTGTGTCATGTTTAAGAATGCTTTCACCTTTTTTATTCCTTCAGTAATGTTTGGTACATTTGTTGCTCATTTGCATTTTAGTTCACTTTTCACAGTTATTTTCAATACTTTTCTGGCGACATTGTCAGTTACTTATATTTCCTATGAAATACTTGTATCTTTTCTTTATAAGACAAAATTGGTACCTCTGCTACATTTTTTCTATTGTTCTTGCTGCACATCTTGCTGTAAGCATTATAGAACACCAATACTAATACATACAAGATTGAAAACATGATGACTGTTGCTGGAACCTAATAAAGAGTTTTCTGTCTTTAATGTTTTAAGGGTAGTGGATGCTTGAGAAAACGTTTTCCAGAAATTATAAGCTAGCAAACCTATTACCTTATTTTCTTGGGTTTTTCCTCAATCAAGATGTAATTTCCTTGGCAGAAGTTTCAGAATACTTATTTCATTATTTTTCTTGCACATACCTTCTGCGTTAGACTGTGGCTATAAATGTCAGAAAGTTTCTATTGAATTACATTCTCATTGGTGAGAAGAAGCAAGCTTTTTGTACCCGGTAGGGCTTTTTAGCTCTATATGTGATTAATAGGTCAGTTCTGAGTTCTCTTAGTACTATTTTAGTGCCTCATAATCCAGCTCTGCTGTAGCTAATTTCATTGAGACGTCAGCAGCTGTTATTCTCACTAACGTTACTGGTATCACTCTTAAGGACCCATGTGACTGCTCTTCTCCTCTTTCTCTAGTCCTAATGATATCTTTAACTTTGCAACACATCAGACACCTGTTTCAACATTATTAGACTTAATTTCTACTGTGTCATGATTTAGCCCCTTGACCTTGACATTCACATCTTATTAAAAAGAGAATTGTGCAGATCTTCTGAACTAACTTTTTGATAAACAAGGGCCTGTGTTCTCATCACAGTCAGGCAGAAACAAACAAAAAATCCAGCCTAAGTAATTTAACATCATTGATCACATTAACTACAGAATAATTTTATGGATCTGCAAACAACATAAAAGGGTACATTGCTACAAAGAATATAAAGATAATAAAATCTTCCATTGCAAATGGTCTTTTGCTTTCCAGTAGACATGAATCTGTTTTGACTGAATATTAAACAGAATCCTAATTTGAAGGGGTTGAAAGATAGTGGATACAGTGGAAATGCAAAAACTCAAGGCAGTTTTATGGCAAAGCATGATTAGGTTATGAAAGCAATTAAATGGGATCATGATGATCCAGAAGCTCTTTAAAATCCTGTTAGATTCTAACAAGAAATAGCAAATGTGGGTAATTGGAAAATTGTGCCAGTGTTAAAAAAACACTTTTCAGAAGCACCACAAAAATAGTTGCTGCCTCTGATAGACTTCTGTTGAGTAAAATTATTTCAAAATGTATTTGACAAATTGCTATAATTGTAGGAGCAAAACACAATGCATACTTGATTTTTCTTTTCTTCTATCAAAAGTATTTTTTGACAAGTTAAATGGCTCTTTCATTTCTGATGGCAGCAATGAAAACCTATGTCAGAGTTCTCAAAAGGCCTACTTAAGTGTCTTTGAAAATTGTGACGTAATCGGTTCAGTGATTTTTTTTCAGTGATTCTGCAGAATCAAGACCTCACACTGAGATTTTTTAAAATTCTTTTTTTTTTTTTATAATTATAAAATGATTAAATATCTAGTGTTAGTGTTTCACTTTGCCTTCCCCCTTCTTTTTCTCTAACAACTGCTTACAGGGTTCAAATCAATGTTCAGGTATTTGGCATTTAATTTTTTCTTTAAGGTGATATAAATATGTGTTGCAACTGAAAGGGCTAGTCATTCCTTATCCTCAGCCTTGGATACACATGGTCATGCCTTTCCAAACACTGGCACTGCTGAACACAGAGCAACATACTGACACAGACAGGGGAAAATCGGAAAAGAATGATTTTGGTTTTCCTGTGTTTGCCCACAGTCTATATTTTACGTTCATTAATATCCATTTAACAAAACTTCTTGTTTTGGAATTATTAGCCTCTTCTTCCCCAGATGTGTGGGGTGGAGTTCTCTCACTTTTCCCTTTCACTGCAATTTCTTTCTTATCTGAAACCTGATCTAATGAAATCAACATGTTTGAATGAAAAATCTTGGTTAAAAAGTGGGAATTTAAAATAATCTACATCCCCCGCCTTCCCCTACCCCACAAAATGCTACCCTACCCTTGGTTAATCAAAAATTCAGGGCTTTTCTTTTTTTTTAAATAAACTACAATAAATCATCACTTGCTGGCACAAGAAATTTATTTTTGTAACCAGTGAAACAATCCATTTCTAATTTTAGAGAATATGGACAGAAGTCAAAAAGAGCTGAGCTTGCTAAATATCTGTCAAAGTCACACCATTTATTAATGTGTATGTGCCCATCCTCAGGTTGCAAATTCAAAAATTGTGTCTGGAGAGTTTTTTATTTAATGTAATATTCCAGAATTATTATATTTCAGCTACCTCCCAAAATTAGTAAACTGATTGTTTGGAGGCTTTTCAATGTCAAAACAAATTCCTGAGGATAAACGTTTTGCTGTTTAGGAATAAGAGGCAAAATATGCTGTGTTAAACAGCTTATTTTATGGTGTTAAACAGTACACTGAGTACCATTAGCATTTCTACCTGGAGGTGACCCCCCTCCTGTGTAGAAGGAATAGCATATTGACACCGAGCTGCTGTATTCTCAGGGATTCTCTAAAGTCTTTAGCTACTATGCTGCAGCAAGGACAAACTCCAAAACACCCCACAGCCCAGCATTCAACTCAGCTGTGTGGGGTGGAAGACCTGAGGCTCACACTCATCAGAGCCACAGTGTGCTTGACACTGGTGATAATGTCTTCTGGTTATTGTTGGAGATCAAACCCTTGTCTGTTTAATAACATTCTGAATAATTTTGAAAGTATGTTTTTTTACAAGATATTAAATATCCTAAAATTACATGTTGTTAATAATGCCCATTAAAAGTGTAGGGCTGATCTCGGTAACAAAGTCTCTGATACCATTCTGAAACTATTGGATTAATTGTTCCCCTATGAATCAGTGTTTCAGCAGAGTTCTTAAGGTACCTTGTTTTCTTGTATTCTTTTCAGAGCCAATTATTAATCTTCTAGATTAAATCTTAATAGTTCTATTATGAGAGGTGCTTTTTGTTGAGCCTGCCCTGTGCATGAGTCATGAAAATCAAATATTTTAAAAAAAAAATATAAATTAGACACTGGCCTCTATTTTTCTTACACTAATTATTCTTGACAAAACTATATATCCAGTGTCACTCTGTAGTTTAAATGCTTTGAGAAGATCTGTTCTACAAATCTAAGAGTTTTATGCCAATCCAAATATTTAAGTTTTCACTAAATCTTATCTAAGAAGATTACTTTAAAAGTTGTCATTTTGCATTTGACTTGGATTTCTTTTTAAATGCAGATTTTTTAAGATGGGAGACAGTAGATAAGAGTCTTCAGAATCCTCCAGCATTTAGGACACATTCCAGGTAGTAAACAAAAGTGACTCATGTATCAGAATATAGATTGGGGGAGTAATCAAGTGTAAGTCTATAGGTTATCAAGCTTGATGCTGATAATTATAATTGGTTAACTGGGCGTGTAGCTAGCATTTTTTTGAGACACCAAGACCTTTTGCTTAATTTTTATGTACCGCCTATTATTCTGTCTTAGAAATAAGAAAGAGTTAAAAGAAAAATTACATGCAGATAGACCTGGATTGGAATACCTCACTCTTCTACAGAACTCATAGGAAGTTGGAATTGTTCTGGGAGTGTAGGTAGGAAGATGTGGCTGGAATTTTTTTTCCCTGAGAAAATGGTATAGATCCTTTTCTCAAGAAATAGATGACAGGAAGGCTTCTACATCCAGCTCAAATAGAAAAGGTAATGTATGGTATCGCTAAATCTAGGAAAGGAGGAGTAATGCAGTTTCAGTTTTTATTGTGATTTGCTGTATGATTTATTATTCTTGCATAACATTCTTTAAGAAAATAATTATTTCTAAAATCATTCATAAATTGTATTTGTCAGCTTTGGTCAGACACGGCTTTCTTGCAATTTTCAGAATAGCAGAAAAACTTCCAGAGGAAAAAAGTGCTATACCTCGTCTGTCATTGCGAGAGCTTCATACCTATCACTTTGTGTGGATATGTAATGGAAACAGACTCTTTGCTCAATCAAATTTTCGTAACTAGCTGAGACTCCTGTTTCTTCAAGCTCGTTCTTTCCACTGTGAAGTACCTTCATACATCATGGTTTTCTTCAACAGATACAAGCTAAGGTTTTTAGCAATAAAAGTACATTAATGGAAAATTTGAGGCGGAATGAGATGGCCTGTAAATCTCAAAGGTAGCAATATATTCCCAACGTGCTAAAGGGCACAGTTCCATCTACCATGGTGTTCTCTCACTGTTTGTTTATTTTACCACTGACTTGGAACATAAGATCTATACAAAGCGTGATTGTTGGAAGGATTAAAAAAAAATAATGTGACGCAACACTTGAAAAAGAACTTTTCACTTTTCCATGTTACATTAAGCATCCTGTTTGTCAGTCATCAGAACACTAAAGCTGTGTCTGTTTCTAAGTTTATTTTACATTTAGCTGTATCTTTATTTCATTATTGGAAAGAAAATACTAAGAAAGAGAAGATCTGCCAACATTTTCAAACAATATAGCATAAAAATGGAAACAACATATTTACAAGTATATTTCTGGGGGAAAAAACAAACAAACAAACAAAAACCCAAAAAAGAAAAAACTCTTGTGCTCTTGTAACAGATAAAACTATAACAAAGCTTTTTCTCTCATAAGAGCCTGTGGAGGAAATAGTGAAATATCTGTAATGTCAACCTAGTATCTTAATTTTGGTACTTTTTTATAGCAGGGAATACTACCACTATATGCAATATGACATTAGCAGATGTGAAGCACTGAGCCTTATAAGGTGGCTTGCAGGTTAGAGGTTAATGAATAAATTGAGAATTTTCAAATACTGAAAGACATAGCTTTGTTCAATTCTGCTGCCTTCGTGGCATCCTGCTTGATATGTTTGACACCAGTTCTCCTTGGTTATGATTCTGTTGCACAAGACACATTAGATTTGGGAAGAAGCACAAAAGGTTGTAGACCACCAAAGTGTCTTCTGTGACAGTTCGTATAGGAAAATTATAGGTAAATCTGAAGTTTGAATATCCCCCAGATCTCTCCTGAGGAGACAGTGATTTTCTGTGACTTGTCTGTCAGTGGTAGAGCTAGGAAGATAGAAGACAGCTTCTAACCTAAATGCAAAACGTATATTTTAGTTCTTATTTAAACTACAAGAATTTAACTTCCCCCTCCCTCTCCCCAGTCTTGAAAATTCCTCTATTTGTAGGAATTAGAAGTTGCTTTTTTTTGGCGGGGGGGGCAGGGGGGAGGAAATTGTGTAACATGCAACATCCATTTCCCAGAAGCTAGAAAATGGTTTTCTCTTGTCTTAAAAAATCTGGAACTTGGATTTGCAGTTCTAAGGTTCTTACTTTCATTTTGTTTAATAATGACCCAGTTGTATGATGGACACTATTCTAGAGATAAATCAGTAACTGTCCTATTTTTAATACATTTTTATATTCACATGAATGGTTTATTATTCAAAATACTTCTTACATGAAAAAGCTGAGGGTTTATTTCTCTTATTTCCTTATTATTCCTTATTTCCTTATTTATTCCTTTTAATTCTGTATTATCCAGGTTATTTGATTTTAACAGTAAATGATTGATTTGATATTGTGATTCCTGTGAGAACATCAAAATGCATTTTGGTAAGGTAATTAGTAAAATTCCTTTCTGTTTATCAGATTTACAGAGGGATAAATGGAAGCACCAAAAGCACTTTTTCTTGTAGTGTTTAAGAAACATCTTACCTGTTCTTTACTATTACAGTAAAGTGTAATTGACTGTAAAGATTATAATCAAGATTAAGATTTTTGTTTTCATGGTAGGCATTGTTAAAATTCATAGTAAGAAGTAATCCCAGCCTCAAAGAATTTAATCTAAATGCGGGGGCAGGGGTGGGGTGGATATTCAAAGACAGAGAGAAGTGCACACCAAGGGCAAAATGGTGGGGCCTGGAGCTTAACGACTTCTTTCTAATTCTTTAGATCATGCTGTCGTCTTTTTCAGATAAAATTGTTTTAGTTCAAGCTTATTGTATATGCTCAAGCTATACCGTGTAAGTGTAAGAGTACTATAGGAGTGGATGTAATGGTTGAAACCAGGAGTACCTCTAGATTGGTATTCTGGCTGTAAGCAGATGTCCACAGGAGAAAGAACAATATCATCCTACTCACAGGTACTCTCCCAGCCTCCAATTATTTTCAGCTCAAATATTTCCTAAGTTTTTGTCCAATCTCCTCTGGAAGCTATGTAAACTTTTTCATCTACAACATCCTTTGGCAGGGAATACCCCAAGTAAGAACAGCCTGTTGTATGGACAACAACCTCCCTTTTCACTTGGAATGTGGATCTTGCCAGGTTACGTTATGTTAAACCATATTTTTGTCTCAACTGGTTACTCACTGAAATATAGCTTTGGGAAACTTAGTAAGGGAATACTGGGTGCTGTTGTTGGATATTATCAGTTTTTCACTAAAGAAGATCTTATTTATGATCTTGTTTTTTAACAGAGTGATTATGTCATATGTAAAAAAGAAATCATCTTTGAGGGTGGTAGTAGTTGTCTGTTAGCCTGTAACCTTCATTTACCCTCTTTAGGATAAGATCATTGAGAAGGTCTGAGAAAAACAGCTCTTTCTGGATGTCATGCAATTCTTTGTCTTTTATTTATCTGTGTTCAAATGTGGATAAAATGATCGTACCTGATATCAAAGATGAAGTTAAGTGGTTTGGTTGGGGTTGTTTCTGTTACCATTTTAAATATTCTTGCAGTAGGAATTTTATTTGCCCAGTTAATTTTCTTCTGTCCTGTCATTTACACTATAGGGAAAGCATTTATGGTTGGGCTTACTTCCCTTTAGACCCAGCTATGAGATATAAAGCCAAAACCCTTTTACACACACTTTTGAAGGCAGTGTCAGGACAAGCAATTGTCCATCCTTACTTTGTGTACCTCCATATAGTAGGACATAATGTTATTAATCTGATTCAGAGTTAAAATATTTACATATCAGTTTAAAAGTGTTTAAATACTTTCCTGGCTGTACCAGACCAACTTCTTGCCTTTTAAACCTCAGGTGTTCAAAAAGTGTAATGATGGGGGATGTGGAAATAACCAGTTACATTCTCACGAGCTTGTTATACACATGCAAATTGAGTAGTTGCAAAGAGGCTTTCTAATAGAATCCCTGTTTCCTCCCGTGAAAGATTACAGAATGTACTAAGGCATAATTTCACATGCAGCTGTTTGAATAAATTTAGCACCATATAAAATTCACTTTTGTAGCAAAAAGCAAAACTGTTGTTTATGAACTTATGTGAAAACAAATGTAATCGTGTTAAAAACAAGATGGTTCAAAGAATGCAAAAGTTAGGAAATGTTACAATTCTGGTGACTTGGCACCATATGGTGACTTTGAAGTTGGCGTTCCTATGTGTGCGAGTTACTTGTTCCAAATGCACAAAGCTATGCTATAGCTTATAGTATACAGAACACCTTATTACTTCCCTACCTTGGTGGTTGCCCAGTATTTCTTGTACAGTAGACAGCCCTGCACTTCTTTCTCAAAGTAAATAATTTAAAACCTGCACCAAATTCAAAATGGCCTATTTCCTCATGAGATTTCCTTAGCTCTTCCCGTTGTAGAATCTGTGTGCTTTACAAAGATTAAAGGATGTGCTGTAACAGCACTGACAAAATATCATTAGGTCCATTCTACAGATGGGGATTTGAGGTATGCAGAAGTGTCTGCTAATGTGGAGTAAGTAATTTGAAGTATCCAGAGACTAATTATCCAGCATTTCTAGTATTTAATAGTACAAAACGTAATCCAAATACTGTTCTAATCACCTTATTTTGCAGCTGGGAATACTGTGCATTCCTACTAATCTATTTTCAACATTCAGAGCTAAGTACCCCCAAAATTGAAGGAGGTACCTATGGAGATCATCTCTGAAGGGTGTGAATGGGTTTAGGTACCTCATTATCACATGGGAACTCCGAATCTCATTCTATAAAACTGCTATGTCAGTAAAGAACTACCTTGGGATATATACCCAGCACAAAAATTTTCTGACTGGATGGATAATTTTAGGCAAAGACATAAATAGCTGAAAAATAACACCTTAAAAGAACTATCAAGGAATGTTAACTATCAACAGTGCTGATAGTTTTGTCAAAAGAACATTCTTTGAAATGTAAATGTAGATTAGTAATAGATTTTCTCTCCCATATATGAATAATTTGCCTAAGAAAATAGCATTTTATGCATGCATTTTTTAAAAATGGAATTAAATAATGGCTGTCAAGTCACTCCTTAAATACACCTTTGTCTCTTAAGAAAACTGTTTTGCTTTTCCAAGGATTTCTTTTCCTGGACCATTACCTGATAAATAGTAACTTGTTTCAGTAATACTTAATGACGCAGGACCCAGCTGGCATTATATCAGGATGTGCAGCTGGCTATTAATTACTGAAAACTCCTCTACAGCTCAGACGAAAGCATCCGCCAAAGATCTGATTCAGCAGATTCTTTTTTCTTCTTTCTTTTATAGTACTAACAAAAAAAAAGTAAATAATTCACACTTTGTAAGTTGGTCATGGATACTAAAATTACCAACAACATGCATGCTGATTGCACTAATGGTTTCTATTCTTCTCCTGTATTGATTTTTAGTCTTGAAACAATATAGTAGTTTCTCTTTTGAGTTGTTCTTCAAACTTTATGGGGGGAAGTAGCGTCTTTTTTTCTTAAGTGTTTACATACAGTGTAACGATGCATACAGTTTTGCACATAATCTTGGATTTTATATTTTCATACATGCCCTATAGAGGGGAGGCTGCTACAGCTCCATGTTGCCAGGTCCACTCTGCGTGCAGGATGAGCATGCCTTCCCCATAGGCACACACACGTGTACAGTACTGATAAGCCCATGTGCATGGTCACGGCCACACAGGTCGGCACGACAGAAGCACTCAGCATTCAGGCAAACACAAACAGCACCACTGTGCGCATCCTGTTCCCTGCTCTGGCTGATCAGGATGAAGGTCTGTTAGTGGGACATACAAACGTTGTCAGTCCCTCCCCAGGAGCCGGACTCAGACGCCCCAGCAGCTACATATCCAGTAGCTGGTCCCTGGTTTCCTCATTTGTGTGAGTGTGCATGTGCACACACACTTTGGATCCCTTCAAGACCAGGCTTAGAGATCCGACCCCCCATAGCTGGCCCTGCTGCCTCCCACTCTGACACACACACATGCAAATGGGCCTCTTCGTCAACCTCCAACCCCCATAGCCTGGACCCCCGGTCCCTCTGGTGTCCACCTCCTCCAGGTGCCTCACTCCCACCACATGGCTCCCAGGCCACTCAACCTACTTACTGGCTAGTCTTGCTTGATGCTCATTAGTGACCACACATGGACTTGACCCAGTTGCTCGCACCAAAGACACAGTAAGAAGTGGTCTGATGCTGGTTGTGGGCACACACACACATAGAACAGAAAGCCCCTCGCCCAGGAAGAGAGTTAGAAGTGCAGTTTAATAAGAAGACAGGACAGACCATGGGGATCCAGCACAGGGCACAGCCAGACAAGGGAACCGACCGGCTCCTTTTAACCCTTATGCCTCTATTTTCCCATGCTTGTTCCTCTCCAAACCACCTTGATCTTTCCCTTTCCCTGCTCATGCTTCCTCCGCTGTACATCGCATGATAAGTCCCATGCAGTCCCAAAGTGCTCTTCCCCAGGTTCCCATAATGTGTCCCATGACCCCTGGCAGTACCCCCTCAATCTGTAAGGTGCTGTGGGGAGCCTCTCCCATTGACTCACCATGGTGGGTGCCACCCCCAGCCCCTGGGGCTATTGGGATTCCTCCTTCTGCCATCATGCCTCCGTGCTCCTCTGGTGGGTGGGTGTGTGTATGTATAGATGAGCTTTTTAATTACATTGCAGGTATAGCTTTGCTGTTACTCTGAAAATGTTGGCACTTTAAGCAATGCTGTTGGGGGATTTCTTAATTGTTTTATATACATTAAGTGAGAAGTATGTAACCTCACTGTGATAAATCTACTTTAAAAGAATATATTAAGAAAAAAATTACTTGAAAGGGTGAAAGGGTGACATTACTTTACTAAAACAAACAAAAAAAAGAAAATCATATTCTGAAAAAATAAAAATCTTTTATGGAAAAACACAGCAATAGATACTTGAAGAATAGCCTCGTAACTGTAATGGGAGATTACTAGGAAGGAAGTGGCCCTATAAGCTAGGAAATGAGAAGAGAACTTGAAAATAGTTCTTTGGGTTGAGATTTCACTGAATGATTTTAGTTTTAAGAGTTTTATTGAAATGTTTTGGGTGTTTTACAAGCTGTTGTTCCTGTATTATTGTTCCCCTCATAAAAAAGGGGTAAATGTCTTTCCAGCTTTGACAGGACCCCTGAACTGGCATTGACAGAGAGCTTGTCAGAGCAGATAGGCTCCACAGTCCCACTCCAGACTTGCACATTTTGTAATATGTTTTTGTACACTTCTACAGGTCAGACATCCAAAGAATGCTAGCGGCTAAATGTAGTCTGACTTTACCAATCATTTAGTTGTTGAAATGAGCTGTCCTGAATAAATAACTGAGCCTGGGAATTTGAAAAATGAGGGCACTGTGGCTGGAATTGAAGGCTTGGCAGAAGTATTTGTGAAGGGTGTTAGCATCACAGGCAACTAATTGGTTCACACAGCAGTATTTTTTCTGACCTCAAAGAGGGGAGAAGTCTCAGTCTGTAAGTTCTCCTTCAGGAGACTCTGCAATTCACCATGTTCCGATATTCTCATTTTTAGAGGAAAACATACACTGTGAAAAGTCTCTTGCTGATTTTAATGAAATACTGGGCTTAATGTATTTATTTAACCACAGTAAAATTTTTATCAATCTGTTTATCAGAGAAAAATTTTTTGTTGCAAAAATGACACAAGATTGGGTGTCCCATTTCCTAGAGAAGTTGGAAGGAGTAAGTTTGTGGTAAGCCATTAATAGGTCTTCCTAGTTGGAAACACACTGAGAGGGCAAAATGGCCGTATGCTTAGTTTATACAGACTGTCTAGCTACTTTGTTGTTTTCTGTGTTCCCTTTTCAGCTCTTTTTTTGTTTTTCTTTTTGCAACTGGTAAAAACCTGAACAGTTAAGGAGGTGAGGAAAGAGGGACTTCCCTAATTACATCTGTAGTTTATAGTCATGCCTTCATTTTGCGTAAAAAGACTACAGGCACAGGGATAACCTCACACATTTTCATCAACTGTATTTCAACCCTGAGGGATCAAAATTAAAAAAAAAAAAAAAAAATCCAAAGTTTGTCTATAAACCTGTTAGATTAAAAAAAAAAAAATTTCTTTGTATTTGCTCTTTGATTGATGCTTGAGGCTTCTTAGTAGTGCAGATGAGATTTGTCATTCCAGGACAAAGACTGTAATATGTTCCAGCTGGTGAGTTGAGCTGAGTGCCTTAGAAAGATGAACTTCCTTTTCTGGCTGCTGCCACCCGGGAGTTTGGAGTAGCAAAGTTGCTGTTTAAAAGGGTCACCCTCCGCACCAGTAGTCACCACTTAGCCTGTGCAGAGCCATCCTCCAACATACTGCTGTAATATGAGTGGATGCAGCCTCACTAACTCTGTGTGTGGCTGTGTGAGAAAGAAGAGATCTGCTGTTCAAGCAGCCTCTGCTTCCCAGGCAGCTGGTCCTCTTCCTCCTGAGCCCTGGGGGCTCCCTCCCCACCCTGCATCCCACTGTTACCCGTGGTGGACTGCTGCAACAGGCAACTGCAGACATGAAACTGGCTCGGCACTTCATTGCCTGGAATGCTGGAAATTTTTCCTGGAAAAGCTGGAAACAGGCTGTAAAAATAGAGTTGAGATTCTTGCACAGTTATTTTCTTAGCTGAAGGTTTGGAAAGAAATTTGAGGTCTTGTCAGACTATGTAGTGATATAATGAACAATGAAATTCTGGCAGAACTACTGCAGCCTTGTAGAAAAATGTGCTGATTAATATTGCACTTCGTGTTGCTTGAAGCTTCAAGATAACAATAAATATGCATGTTTGCACATCTGCATCGGTTAGAAAACTGGAACTATTGTGGACAAGATACTTTCCGTTGAAATCTTTGTAATTGTCTACCCACCATTCTTAAATGAAAATTACCTTTAAAAATGGAAGGGTGAATTTTAAAAGTAAATTGCATACCAAAATTCAGCACAAGGAAAGGGTTAGTTATCCAACAGGTAAATGAAACAGCTGCAGAGTAACTTCAGGCAGGAGACAAGAGCTTGGTGAATAGAAATAAAAAGACTGAATGGGGACACACAAATCTCTATTAAGGTAATGACCTTAACTGTACCTGCAGAATTTCAATATATGCATACAAATTTTATGGAGAACATGGCTTTTTTTTTGCATAAAAAATTCAGAAACAGCATTAAAGGTCATAAATCTTGTAAATTACACAGAGTGCATTGCATTAATTTTGAAAGGCTGTCTCTAAGACAAGAAAAAGATGGAAATAAAAATGCCCACTTTGTGAAGTAACTTTGGTAACAGGAAAAGTATGCTCATGATATAAATCCTAAAATTCAGGTTTCTGAAGAGAAACAAGAAATCACTTCCGATTATAATAACCACTAATGATAAAGTTGACTTTAAAAAAAGGTGTTTAAAGCAAGTCGAGTCTGTTTTCATTCATCAAATAAGAAAATCCCTGAAAGCAATAACTTCTGTTTTTAAGATAATCTGAGTAGGTAACTTGTTTTGCATGGAAGTCACCTTTACACTGGAACAGAGAATAACTGACGTGGAGGTAGTTACCTAATAGCCCAAGAATGTGAGGTTTTGAAATGACAGCTGCAACCAGCCATGTAGGAAAAAGTATCTACAGTAGTGCTGTCGCCTGAAAAGGCCCCATTTAGTTTGTCACAGAGTTTGTGTAGAAATGTTTTCCCTTACTTGGGAACAACTGACATTTCAAGGCAGCCCTAGAAAGAAATTTAAATGACGTTAAGGGAAGAGAGTTTTTTTTACTGAGTTCGTGAATTGTAAACCCCTGAAGTTCAGTTCTGCTGTTGTCTGCCTTCTGCTTTGACTCAGAAGCTGGAAGATCCTTGTGCTTTCAATTGTAAATATGGTAGAATAGTACATGATTAGTGAAATTTTACAGTAAGATGCCTTAGCAAATTCAAATTATGATTTTAGAATAATAAATAATATCTTAAATTGTTCTTCAAAGACTTGATCCTCCTGAGGCCAATGGCAACTTTCTCACTGACATTCTAAAGGTGAGGATTTTAAGAAGGGTTTGAGATAAAATCTTTAGGGAGATGAAGATTTGTTTAAAATATTCTGTTCTTTTAATCCCTTAGAAGCATTCTGAAATTGGTTGGAACAGTGATTTTCTACACAGCCCAAGTATGTGTAACATGGACATTACGATGGTTCCACAGAGAAAGTGCCATATTTTGTGATAGTCTATTTAGCAGGATATAGAGATTCCTGCTCTTTCAGCTGGGTGAAGAACATATGGAAACTGCAGAGCAAATGTCCTTTTTTTGTGCTTTTTGTACCTTTTATAATTTTAAGAATTCCATCATAATCCTGCATCCTAAGTACCAACTAGAGTGACTGTGACGCTTAGTGCGCTGCACAAAAACTAGCCAAGCTTTATACAGCAGGCGGGAACATTCCCTGCAGTAAATAATGACAAGGAAAACCACATGCAGGATGTATGCTTGGGCTCTCTAGACCTTTTGTAGTCTTAGAATGAGTAAGTTGGTGCCAGTTTTCCTCATATTGTTCTATTATGTCTCACAGACTTCTCTATTTTAAATTACTTTATATTTCTTCTTAAGTTAGCTGGAAAATTATTTGGCATGGGACAATTATCTTTCCCTGCATTTGCATTTTACTAGTGTAATTGTGAGTTTAAAACACCTCATTATTGTTTTCATCAGATTCTGCTATCTTCTGAAAAATAATGAATTATGTATAAATGTCGCTTATTCATCTAATTTATCAATACATAGTCTAGGAGTCTACTGCAGTCATAAAGAATTATGTTATTTAATCTAGATTTGAAACCATATATTTAGGGGAAAAAAGAAAAAACATAGAAAAAAATTTACTTCTAGCATTGGGATTTAGGAAGTCGTGTAAATGCATTTCAAATTAAGCACAGTGATTCACCTCTTTCTTATGATGCTTTCTAGCTCCATTACTTTTTAGACTATGCCTTCATCTTATAGCTTCACCAGAATGTCTTTGATCTTTTCTTGAACCAGAGTTGCAAGGGTCAGATGAATATTTTAAATCATTCTTCAGTTCTCTATTTCTACATAAAAAGAGGAAATGAAAATATTTTTCTCATATGTTTGTTTTCTATGTATATTTGAATCTGCCACGTTTTTACATTCCTTGTCACTGTGTACTACTTTTTATTTTCCAGCTTTAATATATAATCATGAATTTTGAAGTGGTATCCACATAATATCAATAACAGTTGAGAGAATTGACAGACTATCCTCTTCGGTAAATTTAGGCCAAATCTAAAAGTATTAACTCATCAGTTATTAAACTGTGCCAAAACACAATTTACATATCACAAAAATATGTAATAAAGGAGAAAATGAGAGTGGTAAAGGGACAAGTCTTTTCATATACCGACCATTAACACATCTAAAAAAGTTTTGGGCTTAAGACCTGTGACCTTTTTCTGAGCATAATTTATTCTGGCCAGAGTGCTGTGCAGAACTGTTTAAGTGGCTAATGCCTATTGATTTTTATACAGGAAGTTATGTACATAAACTGGAGGGGAGAATCAAAATCTCCAGTGCCTTGCTTGGCAGTCAGTATTTTAATTTTCCATGAGAACAGTCTGAAGAGAGTCCAAAAAAAGATATTAGTTTTCAGAGGCAGTCAAATGGAAATGAAAAATTAATTTACCTATCTGCTTCTCTTTTTTTTCCCCTCTATCTTACAACCACTGAATGTAAACCAAGCCTGTTTATGCTCAGTAAATTAGCTAATCTGCTCCATTGATAAGTGTTGCACAGGTTCTTAGATAAGTGTGCATGCCACTCTCTGTGTCATAACATACACAAAATCTAGGCTATGACTTGACTTCTGATATGCTATGCCTACTCCCTACCATGCTGAACAATACTATGCCATTATCTTAACGTGTTTTCCTGGCTGTATTAATTCATCAGGGTCTGCCTATGCCTGTGTCTTTTCTTTAGAGTCTAACGTCTTTGAGATAAGGATTGAGTTTGTTGTTGCTGTTCTGTTCAGCAGCTATCAGAGTAGACTTATGGTCCCTAAAGTGTACAGTAGTACAGAAAAATAACGGTGCTGATAACAATGGGAAGCCCTTGGGAATGCTGTCTAAGTGTTGACAGTTGTCATTCTCAAATCTGAAAAAAACATATATTTCCCCTTCCATAACTTCTGATTATCTACATAATTTGCTCTGTTTATCATCCAATTTACAGATGCTCCTTTAAGATTTTAATATATTATTGAATATATATTGAATTTATGAATAATATATTCATAAATAAACTTTTATATTGCTTGCTTGCAAAATAATTTTGAAAGTTGAATGGAATGGGTATTATTATTTCCACCAGAATGACAGGGATGAAGATATCTGAAGAGGTCATTATACAATGGTCTGATGCAGGATACCCAGACAACTTTATGAAGGTTTTTATGTAACCTAACTGACCTGTTGTGCATAATATCCAGAGAACAGGATAATCTATTCCAGTTTTTGGCCATCATTATCTTTAAAACAGTATCTAAGCCAAATTCCCCTGGCTGCAAATTAAGCAAGCTTTTCGTCTAAGCTCAGAGGGCATGGAGAATAATCCATCAATGTATTTTTTATAGTATTGGAGGAGCCACCAAAAGCTGTTATCATTTTTTTCCTGTCTCCCCTTGTTGAGATTAAACATGGCCTTTCTTTATGGATGTTGGTAACATCTTTACTTTTTGGGACACTTTGCATTGATGCCCACACAAGGTTATGCTAAGTGGACCTCACAGAACACAGGTTTTGTATAGATTTTCCCATGTAAAGTGTGGTGGCAGAAGCATATTTTGGTGCACAGAGTTTCTGAGTGTTGGTGCTGATCCATTGGCTCAAGGTGTTTGGGGGTTACCATTCTGCACCTTTCTTAAAATATTGTGCCCCAAATTGGTATATTGTTTAATCTGGAGGCCTTCCCAGTTCAGATTAAAGAAAAAATTGCTGACCATTTCTTGCAGATAATAATTTCTGCTAATATCTCCAAAAGTCAATTTTTCCTATTCTGCAACAACATTGAGACTGCTGTTGGGTGAAACTGAGTTGTGATCCAATGTATCATTACATTAATTTCTTCTTAGGCATTAGTTGTTCTGATTACTTTCCAAAAGTATTTTCCTCAATGCTTGTTTCTTAAATGCCATTGTTCTCAGTGTCCAGGTTATCAAGATCACTTGCAGGCCAATCCATCTCTCTTAAATGTTTTCATCCTTTTTCTACTTACAAAATCAACTTTTTATCACTTTATGCTTTATTTCAAGTCACTAATGGAAACATGTGGCATGAGACAGTCTGAGGACTTCATGCAATATGTGCTTTTACAACATGATAGAGGTTGCTAACTATTTTTGCTTTTGTCCACAATATCTGCTTCTACCAAATACTAATTGAATCTAGCCCAGGTATCCCTGTGTCATTTCTGCGTATGTCACATAAATCAATATCTAAAGATTTGCTAAACTCAAGATAGATGAAACCTATAGCTTCCAGTTTCAACCTGTATCTTACCAGTTACTTTGTCAAAGAAAGTTATAATGGTCTGGCAAGATTTTAAGCTATTTTGGCTGGTTATTATCAGCTTATCCTCTAGCTTCTTACAAACTGATTACCAATGTGTTTTTAGTATTGAAGGTAAGTTGGCTTCTTCTCCTTTTTCGATATTGGCATTGTGTGCCATTTCCAGTGCCCTGTGCACTTACCATTATTCTGCAATTCATCAAAAAAATCACTTATGATTTAGATATTATTTTAGCTAGTTTCACAAACACACTGGGGTAAATTTCATTTGGTCGTGCTGATTCTCTACCAAATATTTCCAATATCATTATTTGGCCACTATTTTTTTAATGGCTTGATACCTAATAGTATGACAATTCATCTATTATATTTATATTAAGGGAGAAAATAGAATATCCTATGACTATTTTGACAAATGTCAAACAGTGCTTTAAAGTTTTTAAACAGGCTTTGAAGTAGTTATTACAACTAGCAAAGTTATTAACAAACTTTTACAATAACTCTTAATTATTTTTTTTTTATGTTGAGTAAACAAATATTTTTGTCTGCTTGTCCTTTGGATCGTAGTATCTTAAAAGTACTCAATAATTTCTGTCTGTAAAACCTTCAGTGCCAGTAACGGAGAGATTTCATAAGGTATTTTATGTAATATGTGTAAGTGGGGTGCTGCAAGTGTTACGAGCAAATTTTAGCCTACATAACATGGCTGATACAATATTCCCCAAACTAGGCTTTTCTGTTCTTGATACTGTTCCCTAGAGAAACAAGGAGATAGGTTCACTAAATACTAATTTTATATGCTTGTGTGAATATGCTTTTTGGCTTGGAGATAGCCACGTGAGCAGTGTATTGTGTATTTTCCTCAGTGTTAACTCAATAGGTCTTTGCATACTCCTTTTGTGAGAAAGAGCAGCCAGAAAAGCACTACTTAATTTGGCTAGAAAACATGTTTAGAGTTTTAGAACTATGAAGACTTTTTAATTATTCAGATAGGAATTTATACTTTTCTCTGTTACTGAAGCAGAATTTAAAAATATTGCTAATAATTTCTTAAACTTCTTATGATACTAATAACCTGTAAGACAGATCTATTTATGAATTATTCAGATCTTCAACATAGACACTAAATATTATCAAGGATAGAGAAAAATTAACCAAATTTGGTTTATACTATGTGATGTAGATTTACTCTAAACTGTGAAGCACGTAATCCATTTCTCAACACGAATTTATAATGATTAAGCTGTCAGGTTGAATAGATTTTATGTTTTACTCTGAACAGTTCTTCTCTGATGTAGCTTCAGGTCTGCATCAAAGATTAATAACCTTGTATATTTAAAATAACATAGATAAATAATAAAACAATGTGGACCAGCTTTGGCCTTCATCTCCAAGTCATGCTGCTCTGAAAGAAGATAGCAGTAGTGTATCTCAGGCATTTTTTGACTATGCTGCTTAGTGCCAGTTTCCCATTGGAAACCTGTCACCCCTGCAGCGTCCTGCAGCATATGGTTCCTTACCTTCCCCAGCAATCCTTTCTGCGTGGGGTAGCAGTCTCAAGCATACAGTAGCATCTGGCAGGCTCAAGTATGCAGTAGTGGTGATTGGGAAAGAGCAACTAGCTTCACAATATGTGCAGTTACCTTTCTGCCACATTTAATCACTTTATTAGAAGTACTCTCTGATTTTGGGGTAGGTAGATGAAAATATATTTTAGGTTTCTTCATTGGAATTGAACAAGGCTTCTCCAGATAGATAAATATATGCATGGGCAAACATGAAAAAAGTTATTGTCACTCTTGATCACAGTAAATCTTAGAAGATTGAGACAAACTGTGAGAAGAAAATCTAGGTGAGTCTGAAACCAGCTTATATTGTTCAGGTCCATAGAATCATATTCTAAAGTGATGTTTAAACTTACCTTAGAACACAAAGTAAACAGTATGCCTAAGGATACTTTTACTGCTGTATATTGCACCATTTACCAAAGCAAAAATATATGTTGAAACCACTGCATTAATTAGATGTTTAGAGCAAAAGTAAGCCAAGGACTCTGGGTGTGACAAAATGAAAAAATAGGTTTATATAAGCCTAATTATAATCACTCTGCAATATCTGTTATGACAGAACTGAAAAGGACCAAAGGATATACAATTATTTAATTTCCTACCCTCTAGCAATTTACCAGTCCATTTTATTTCCTTTTGATGGATTACCTAATGAATTAAAATGTTTTTCATCTTAGTTCCCACTTACTTCTATTTAAGATCCCAAAGACACTGGTACAATTCAACTAAATGGGATATTGCTGATGAAAAATAGCCCAAAACTTGAAAGCAGAGATAATTAGGTCAAAAAGTTATTTGAGGTGCGCTTTTAAGCCTATTTAGCGGACATAACTTTCTTGAGCAACTGAGGATGTACGTTGCATTACTTGTTTATTTTCCTTTTTACCTTTACCTTTGATGTTCTGAAAATGTGTAAATGCAATCTTTAAAGTGGTAATTTCTCTCTTACATGTGCATACACTCTCATACACATATGTAGCATAGGCTTTTTTTCATGGTATTTTTTATCCTGCTTTTCCCTGTTCCCCCTGTGAAAGGAAGGGAACAGAATTCACCCAGCTATCTGATATCTTTAACTCCATGGCTCTGCAAGCATTAACACCTTTCTTTACCAGCTTTTAGTTTCAAAATATCCTGACCTTCAGTACAGAAATAAAGCATATGAGCTTTAACGGTTCTTTGGGATTGTTCATTCTGGTTCTTATTCTAATGTGACAAACTTGAAATAAGAAATTATTTTAGTAGCTTCAATTATATTTAATTATTTAAGTAGCTTAAAAAATGTAATATATATAATAGATCCATTAGTCTTTTTTATTTATTTTTAACTGTTCAAAGCCAAATTTACTTGTCTATTCCTAACAAATTTACTCTCTTGAAGCTAGGATGGAGTGGTGGGAAGGAAGATAGGAGGATACTAAGGAAATCTGGTCTCTAATCACACTTTTGTGCCAGAATTAAGCAGGGAACTGTGTCCTTCACTCCCACTCACAAAGTGCTCTGCAGGTCAGCTAAAGCACATGCAGTATCTACTTTTGTTCATTTTATTAACAGCTTTGTAGTATGCTTTCTCCAGGAAGAAATACATGTGTTTTGCAAATTAGGCCCATAGTTCATGTCACATCTCTTTTTGGCTCTGTAGACTCTATTTTAAAAGTGGTAGCTTATCTCTCAGTGGCAGAACTGCTCTCTGCAATTCAATGCAGCTATAATTTCCCAAAGTGTATAAAATGTGTATACGTATAACCTGGTTTGATACCTGGCATCCTGGCTGAGTCACCGGAGGTTTAGGCAGGAGAAACCTCCAGCAATGAAACTAAAGCTTTACAGCCTCAACTGCAAAGTCATAATTTTATAGCTGGGATTTGTACAGGAATTCTGTACAATCTCTGAAGTTGGAAAAACCATCATCACTAGTGTTATGGGTAAACTCACTGCCTCTAGTTACTAGTGAAATGTAATTTTCAGAGTTATTAAAGAACTACGGAGGATGCAATCTGCCTTTTAATTACCTTGTCCCACAGAAACAACAAAAAGGGCCACTGTATACCTTCAAATGGAAGCAAATTATAAAAGAAATTCAGGGAACAGTGTTTCATAGTTTTAATTAGTCTGTGTGGTTCACTGCTGCCGGAGATTATTGTAGAGTCAAATGCAGTAGTGGATTTTAAATGATGCCAGATATTTTTAGAAACCAGCAATAACGTTTTACTGCTGAGCATACCAGGAGAGGCATAGCCAGATAAGCTTTCAAATGCCAGCTGATTTGCTGCAGAGTCCGTGTGAGGACTTCCCTCACCCACATACACAAAGCAGTTTACAGAGTGGTCTTTTCAGAAATATCTGCCAGCCTGTCCTGAAGGAAAAAAGATGAGTGGACATGCCCCTATTTTAACAGCTGTTGAGGCTAGGAAATGACACTTTCAGGATGAGAAAGATCAGTAAACAGATTCTGCATGGCATTGCCCTCTTACACACATGTTCACAATGTCTCCCATTCGTAATTGTTGTTGCTGTTCATAGAGTTGTCTTAAGATGTTCACTGATTTTGTACATTTTACTTATTTTCTTGAAATGTGTAAATGATTATTCTCCTAGTTAAAATGGGAAACAAATTGAATTTCATTGTGCCAGACTTTATGTTGCTTTGGCTCATGTATCAAAAAGTCCTAAAACCTTTTGTTAGTATTGCTTTTAGAATTTCTTTTATCTTCCTGTCCCCATTTTGGATATTTTTCTCTCCGTAGTAGAATCATGTGCAATATACATTATTTAAAAAAAAAAAAAAGAAACCAATACTGATACAGATGAATTGTACAATGAGTACGAGTACTTGCTAATTTCAAAAGGTACATTGATAACATTCTGGGCATATTACTTTTTTGTATTTAATTATCTTGGCTTTGCGTATTTATGTCTATACAGAATTTAATTTTTCAAGTTTTTCTTGGGAGACTATTATACGTACAATTCCTTAATAGCCCTATATTGCTTTTAGCTCTGCAAGCAGAGATGATAGTATTGCAGTGAGCTAGACAGCTGTGACCATCTTCTTCTGAAGATGAATTTACCACTCTCACTTACGATTTGCATAAAATATTTGCTTTCACCAGACAGATTCTAAGAACTTAATCACATTTCACATTTATCCACCTAATTGTTCAAATGACTAGACATTCAGATGGTCTTTTTTTTTTTTTTTTTTTTTTTTACTCTCTGACCTCCAAGGTTGAGACTAATGAGTAAGATAGTAATCATAACAAAGAACACTTTGGAAAAAAGATACCAGAGTCCTGAAAAAAAATGTTCAAATTATCTGTTAAAAAAGTGTAAAATCGATGTGAAGACACCAAGAGAATCTAGTGTAGCTTACTGAGATATAAATGATGTGTTAAGCATGTCGGGAAAGTGAAGATACTTGTTCTTCAAATATTTTTTTTTTTGTTATGAGAAAGGAGAATTCACTGATACGTTCAGAGCTTGTCTATCTGAAACTTTTCTGTTAAAAGGTCTGTCAAACTGCTTTTCATGTTTGTCATTGACTTGCTTTTCACCTCCTCCCCACCTCAGTCCATAGCTGTAAGTAGGAACTCTCTGATAGTTTTTATGCTATACTCTAGTTCTAATCCATAAAATAATGTTCTGTATTTAGAATCATATTTTGAGTTATTATCAGTGATTTCTTTTCTGTCTCTCAAATATCTTTAGAACATGTTTTCTGACTTGTGTTTCATGTTGTCTCTCATCAAATCCCTTTCCTCCCTGCATTCCTTTCTGCTAGTACACTTTTATGATTTATTTCTGACTTCGGCGCTATGTTAGATCATACAGCTTGTCTTAGAGCTCCCTCTGCTGTAGGATGCCCCTATGATTTGTTCTGCTTGATTGTTTACAACAAATTATACAGCCTTGTCATAAAGCTTTTTCTTTGAAGTTTTACACCTGTCATACAAATGTGCAATCTGAGTCAGATCAAGGAATTTGGTCCTAGCCACCTAGCAAATAACTGGTAGGAATGATTGTGTAAAGGATGTAGGTGGAACTCTTGCTCTTATAGTTAATGCAAATTTAAAGTGAAAATGAAGATTTCAAGAAGTTGCTTTACTAGGTTGACTTCATTAGGATTGCTTTTTCATTACTTTTTAAAATAACATGTTGATGTTATGTGCTTATAATTTAAAACCAAGTGTGGCTGACTGCAGGCCTGAGTCATTTCATAATAACGTGGATCCCTATTTAATCTTGTCATGATACCTAGACTGGTCTGTACTTTAAACCAGTGGAAGGAAAGCTACCCTTTGAGAAATAAATTTTGAGACATCCGACAACCCTTGGTACCTAACCTAAGGATCTGGTAACAGACATGATCTGTGAGGAAGAAAAAATATTTTAGTTCTGGAAATTTTTATGTAAGACAATTTAAATTGTTTTCTGCTTCAAAATCATGTTAATTTATATACTAAATATTTGCTGCCTTCTTCTTCCGTGATAATATTTTTTCTGTAAATATTGGTATTTGAGTTGGTGCTATGCGCACCTACATAATGCATTTGTAAGAGGCAATCAAGAAGCAAAGAAATCTAATTTCCTGCTCCTCTTTCAGCAGTCTCATGCTAATAATGTTGCTTGAACATATTCCAGAAAGAATGTTGATGGGAAAATCAATTCTTTGTTAGGTTGGTGGATATTTTCTAGTATTGTTATAACAACAGATATTGGTAAATGCCCTGATGATCTCTCATCCCTCCAGGGTTTGCCAGAATTGCTAGACTTGGTGTTTTTTAAAAGATCTTTGGCATGTTTTCAACCCACCAGACAGAATTCTGGAACTGTACCAAGGAAAAAAGCTAAACTGGAAGGTTTATCTCTGCAGGGAAGAAAAAAAAAAGTGTTGTATTTGTTTAGTTTATATCCTTGGTAATGCACAGAGTTGAAAGGCTGAGGCTGTGATCCTGACTGTGTTTCAGAAAGAAGTTTTGCTACCTGAAGTCCCACGGAGTTTCTTAAGTTTAATTGATATAGCAAAGCAAAGTTTTATGCAAAAATTTGTTCTGACAAAGGAGGAAAAAGGATTAAACTTCAAAATAAAACACACTCAACTTTAAATTGCCAAATAATAATTTGTCCTTTATCAAGTCTTGTCTGAGAATTCACTGTATTTTCCTATATTTTCAGGATTATGTAATATCAGGAACAGGGAGACACCAAATGCTTTGAAATGAAGGAATGTCTTGAGATAAGGGGAAGGTGCAGGCTACCTCTGATCCTAAAACATATTAACACAGGGACAGCCTATGCAAAAATATTTTACCTTTCAGATGTTCTGAGAACTCTCAGCAATCTTTATTACAAAACTTATCTTCAGACCTTGCTTGTGCATCATCAATTTTGAGTATGGCCAACTGTCTGCAATATTTTTTCTTACTTCCAGTACATTAGAAATATAAAATTCAGTCAAGGGAAACAAAAATATCTTGATTGAACATGACAAATATTTATTTAAAACAGCTGTATGTGAATTGTGACAAAAACAGAGGATGTGAGTAGCAAAGTATATAAATTAGAAACTAATAATTGTAAAAAACTGATAAAGTGAAAGAATGCAAGGAGGAATGTAAACCCAAGAGAATTAAGACTGTTTTTCAAGTTCGTTAGACAAATCATTTTAGCGATCCATTTTATGCAGTATGAGATGAAAGCTGACAGGCTACAATCTTAAGAAAGCAAAAGGATTTAATTAATATTTTTGTTCTTTAGTTGGAGAAGCAGGCAGAACAGAAATCCCTTTGTGAAAAAGCAGAAAGTTTAAAAATTGAAAAAAGTACTGATAAAATGAGGGAGTTCAATCAATTTTACTTCTCCAACTAAGAGCGGAAAGGTAATCCAATGACCGCACAGACATACTGACAAACAAACTACAGTTTAATAATGGAAAACCTCTTTACTTAGGAGATAAATATTAAAAAAAAAAATGGAATGACTGGAAGCTGAAGCTAGGAAATTGACAGTAGAAACAATATTTACATTTTAAATAAAATAGGTAATTACTAAGTGAATTTACCAAGGTTTGCTGTGGATTATTCAACAGTGTATTTTACAGATATGTTTTGTTTCAAAGAGGAATTAGTTAATAATGATCTGCATTATACAAGAAGTTCGTTTAGGTGATCACAGTAGTCCCTTCCAGCTTCACAAAGGTACAGATAGTATATCTTTCCATATGTTGTGATACATATGGCTGCTGCCAAGGCAACTGTGAGATCTCACATAGTAGTCGCCTAAAATTAAAAAAGCTTTTATTCAGGTGGTGCTCTGATTATGCCCTCCTTATAAGGAATGAAAACTATTGTCAAGGCAATAGACTATATAGGAAAAATCAACTCAGCATACTATACATTAAATATACATGAAATAATTTAAATCCTTTTTTTTGTGTGTGTTGATAGTCCTCAATGTATCAATAAACTTCAAAGATCCTACTTAGGAAAGCAACAACAACAAAAAAGCTGTACTAGTAGCACACTTCTGTTGATGTATCTAAAAAAAAAAGTCTTGAAAGATGTGATGACCTGAACACGTTCATAAAGTTGCTACTACACTGGTAAGATATACTTGCTGCAGTAACTACATGTATTCAGTTTTTGTGCTAAGGAAATGGCTACTTTGTGCAGCACTTCCCAAAAAACAAAAAGGAAGAAAATATTAGAATGCCCTTTAATCATTCCCAAAGCCCTTTGAGTCATACTAAGTGGTAGGACCCTATCTGCAGATGTCTCTGTGCTGTAGCAATCCATCAGCTCAAGTGTTGTAAAATATGTTATAAAATATGTCTCAGTGTTAATGAACACCAATGATATGAACGTAGACTACAGAAGAACAACAGGGTTTCCTTAATGCAGCAAGAGTTGGAGCATTGAAAATTTTGGAGGTACTGCGTAAGAAATGAAGAATTATTTTCAATTATAAGAACAAATTCTGTTGTCCTAAAAGACTGAATCATCTATTGAGGTGGTTTCAGTGGGACTTTTGTTCACCTAGAAGCAGACAATTTGGCTTAGTATCACAGTCCGCATTATACTCAGCTTTATTCTTATTCTTCTCAGCTTCTCAGCACTACCTCCTGTTATTTCTGGAATACGTTAAAAAAAAAAGAAAAGTTAGCTTTCCTTGGACATGATTGTATTATTTCCTGCTGTGATATTCAGTGGTTTATGATGAAACGCTGTTAACATCGTTAACTTTAAGAAAAAAAAAATACATCTTCCTTTAATTAGAGGGAAAAAGTAGCAAGCAAATGAAATTACTGCTTGGGCATGGGTATTTGTTCATGAGCAGATTATTGTCATCATCTATGACTGTCAAAAATATTGCCAGAAAAGAGCAAAATACCTTTCCTAGAAACATGAGTGAACTATTTTGGAGCTGTATGAAAATATTACTCCTAGTCATAACTTGATAGAAAGGTAGAAATATTTAATAGGAATGCTCTGGTATTATACTTACGCTTTCCTAGTTCAGCTGACTATTAAATTTTATCACATATATTGATCTCTCATATTATTCTAAACAAGCTAAAATAGGAGCACAACAGCGCTCCATGAATATAGTGTTCCTTAAAACATTAATGTGTGCTTATCTTTTATATGGAAATATTGTTTATTGAAATATCCGTTTCTTTGGCCTTTTGTTAAGGATTTTAAGAATGAATTTAAGTTGGATAATAGCTTGCTTATTTCTGGCTATAATTTGATTTTGTTACAAAGTAAGAGAGATTGAACGGCCTTTGTAGTTGTATATGTATATATAGGGCTTTAAATGATGGAAACAAAACTTTAGATAAGTATTTAAGACCTAGGATATTTTAGAATAAAATATGATAAATGCAAAATAAAATCAACATAGAGAATATTCAGTTTGTGAAATCAAATTTCAAAACATATGCAGGGAGTGTCCAAAGTGATTCATTATCAGGTTTATTATTCTGTCAAAATAAATATACCCACTCGTGAAAAGGGACTCATTTTGTAAAGTACTGTTGCACACCAATGGAGTTATTACCACTTTCGTTGGAGAAGATCACACAGTATGCTAGGAGATCCAGTAGAGAAAATGTGGTTAAGAAGCAGATCTACATTAAATTCTACTTAAGAAGTTAATGTGATTCCAAATTTCTAGAACAAAATCCTGAATAATTCTTCCAAACTTGCAGTTATCTGAATAAATAATATTTTTGTTAGAGCATAAATTATAGGCAAGGTGACTGTCTTGCAACAGAATAGAGTTTAAAATGTGAGAAAAATGAGACTTCATCATAAAGACTTCTGACTTGATGAGATCGAATAGATTATTTCAATCTCTATGAAATGCAGGACACTGCTTCTATAGTTCAGGGGACACTGCTGTGTATAAATTAAGACTGCTGTCCACTTTAATTATATGACCTCAGAGGTTATATGACCTCAGAGGTCATATAAGAAAAAAGAAAGCCAGCTTCCACCCATTGCCATCCTGCTTTAGCAGTAAATGTCTCCACCACCTTTCCACCACACCTCACAATGTGAACTAGGATTCCCTCATTAGGCATGTTTTCCAGCCATTCCGTGACACATTCAGTGTCTCTGCCTGGTGTTGAAAAGGGCAAAGATGGGAAGAAAATGACTTTCTTTCTTTAGTGGACTGCTAACACTATAATGAGGTGTTCGTGATCTCTTGGGACTTCTTATGTATTATTCTTCAAAGATCAGTCACCTTTTAAGAGAGTGTCTTTAGATACATTTATATTTAAATTGTAAGACCAGTGTGAAATTTGGTAAGACCAGTGTGAAATTTCTTGCTGAAAGGCATGTGGCTATCTCAAATATTGGAAATTTCATTCTATAAATGTATTTGTACACTACCCCATTACAATTTTCAGTACTAATTACAAAAAAAAAAAAACATTCTATCAGTTCTCATGACTAGCAGAGTACATTGAAAATACATTTTTTGGATCAAAATGATAGGTTTATCCTCTCCATTATTTCAATAAATAGAAGTACCTGGTATGGCTTTAACATAATCCTGGACCTCAGAATCTGTCTTTTTGAAAATGCAATTCAAACATTTACATTACTGTGAAATGTGTTGACTACAAAACAGCATGTTTTAACTCAAATACATTCCCTTGAAAAACAGCAAGCCCTGTAGCTTACTTTTGGCTTTAGCACATTTTTTCCTGCAAATACAGTGATAAATTTGGCTGTTAGGTGGTGCAGGATGATAGGATCATTTCCATTAAAATTTTAGGAGAGTCAGTAGAACTGTCTTTTTTCAAACGCAGTGATGTGTATATTTTACAATATTAAGTGCTTCACTTACAGATAAACATTTGACAATGGGCTTAGAGAAGTCTGTGAATATAATTCTCACTTCCTTCAGTGGTGCAGGATCATGATCCAAGATACAAGGTGGAATTATATACAATGAGTTCCTTCAATATGTGAAATATCTACTTAGCTAGCTATTGTGAAGGTTCCACCTATATCTGTGAACATAATTGTCAGCAAAAGTAATATTTTTTAAATTTTCAGTGAAATTAAGTGCACAGAGAATATCACAATGCATCACTGATCTTGCATAAGCGAAAGCAGCAAAGGCCAGGTTTCCTGAACCTGCCTGGTCTTTGCTCATATAGTACCTGAGCCTTTGCTTAGCAGCCCAGTTTGATTATTATATATTTAAGAAGTCCCTCAAAAATGAAAGTTATTTGTATTAAGTGTTTGTTTTAAAAGATTCACATTCTTACCGTGTGGTCTAGGACCCTCCGTGACTACAGCATTTTCTTGTTTGGGATGCTGTATTTTGTTAGTGAAGGTGTCCTCACCTGCAGGTATAAAATACCTGAGCATAATATGCAGCACAGCAATAAGTTATGTCTGTTTTCTACGAAGTGATTAATAGATTAATAGATTAAGTGCACAGTTTTGTTTTGTTTTTTAGAAGAAGAAAACTAAAAGCCTTTGCAGCAGAGTTTTGGGAAAGCTTCACCTTCTCTCATAGTAAAAGACGGTTCTTTTCTGTCTCTTCCTTCTCTCTGATCAGTGGTGGGGAGCAGCAGACTGCTGTCCTGGGATGCATGTTCAGCCATGAAGGCAAGCTGGTTGTGAGGTTTCACATGCGGGAAGCGCCATGGGGGAGAGCAGGGATGGGACTGGGACCGGGGCTGAGGGTGCCTGGGGAGGGGGCGAGCCTGGGCAGAGCTGGCATGGCCGGTTGGTGCACCCCAGGGCCCTGGCAGCACCTCTGCCTCCTTCTGTTTCTTAATGGCATTGAAAGGTTTGAAAACATAACGTTTACTGCCTGGTTGTAATTCCTTCTCTGTCTGCTGAAGCCAGAAATGGATGCGGTTATTGTTGCAGTCAGGAATAGTTAATCCATGATTTCTCTAGGGGCTGAATAATGCTATCCATTTCTGAGTCCATTTCTGTGTTTGTTTTTTTATTCTGTGGCTGAGCTCTTCTTTTCTTCTGTTTTTGTTTTTTACAATATTTGGGAAGTGGTTTTGTTTCCCCAGAAAAGGCTGTGAAATAATGTACTCTGGTTGGTGTACTCTGACTCTGGGAAGTGGGCATCATCTCCAGATCAGATGGTTTCACCTCTCATTTAGGTGCTCAGACAACTGTAAGTGGGCTGTTGGGAAACAAGGGCCTTATAGGAAACCCAAAATGATAAGAACGCAGAGTTTTCTGTGTTCCACCTTTACTGTTTAGATTGGGGTTTATTTTTTGTTGCAAGTAATTGGCTACTAAATCTTGGCTGTTTTGTTGAGGAAAATCTTTTTACCTGTGTTTACATCTAATGAGTTGTTCCACTGGGCTGCAGGCAATTATGATAAAGACTTTTTTTCTTCAGAGTGACCAAGATGGCTCTGTGCATATGTCTGAGCAGGATCAACAGTCTGCATACTACAGCTCTTAGTAGGAGTGCTTATAAATACCCTCATATCTATTATTATTCTTTTGATTTGCCATATTCATGGCAAAATAAAATTTTAGTGAAAAGACACAATTTGTGATTTGCAGTCTTGCTAACAAGTTTTCCAAATTTGTGATTGTCCTGGTTCCCGCTGGGACAGAGTTAACTTTCTTCCCAGTAGCTTGGAGGGTATGCTGTGTTTTGGGTTTGATGCGAGAGGAGCGTTGATGGCCCATAGATGCTTTGGTTGTTGCTGGGTGGTGCTTGCACCGGGGAGTTTTGATTTCTCTTTTCGGCCTCCCATGCCCTGCCATGTGCAGGGCAGGCTGCAGCAGGCAGGGGAGCACAGCCGGGGTGGTTGACCCAGCTGGCCAATGGGGTATTCTATACCATGTGACATCATATTCAGTATAAAAACTAGGGGTGTGGAGGGGCTCGCCCCCCATTCATGACACGCGGACGGTGAGCAGTTGCATTGTGCATTGCCTGCTTTGTATATTCTGTTATAGTTGTTGTTCTCATTGTTATTACTACTGTCCTACTTTGTTTTATTTCAATTATTAAACTGTTTTTATCTCAACCCGCGAGTTTTTCTAATTGTGCCCTCCCGATTCTCTCTCCCATCCCACCAGAGGGCGGGGGGAGTCAGCAAGTGGCTGTGTGGGGTTTATTTGCTGGCTGGGGTTAAACCACGACAGTGATATTACTGGATCATTATGCCACTTTATGCAAGTATTTGAAGGCGTTATTTTTTCCTATATATGTCAGCAATCATGGAAACCTTTTTCTATTTGCCCTTGATGCAGAGGATGCTGAGACACTGGAATAAGGAGAGAGGGAGGGAAGAGAAGAGGATGCAATGTTGTTTCCTTGGCAACAGGTACTGTGCTGCTCAGGGCACAGGTGGCATCTGTCTTAAAGACTGTTAAACAAAATGTATGCAGGAAAATATGAAACAAAGCTTACCATTTCTGTGGCAAGGGAAGACTTCCCTCAACCAGCCCCGATAACTCTGAACACTTCCAAAAAAATCTGAACCTTTTTGGTTGAGAATTTGAATAAACATTAATAGGAAATAAACATTTATGGTTATTACTTAAAAGATAATAAAAAGGTCAGAAAAAAGATATTAGAAATGAGTGAATTCTAGCAATCATTGGTGCTGATACAGCTGTTGTGATTTAACCTGGCAGGCAGCCAAACACCACACAGCCATTCTCTCACTCCCAACCCCCAGTGGGATGGGGGAGAGAACAGGGGAAAAAAAAAAAAGTAAAATTTGTGGATTGAGATAAAGACAGTTTAATAGAACAGAAAAGGAAGGAAAAATAATAATGATAATAATAATAATGATGATGATGATGATAGAATATACAAAATAAGTGATGCACAATGCAATTGCTCACCCCCTGCCACCCGATGCCCAGCCAGTCCCCGAGTAGAGATCACCCCTCCCTGGCCAACCTCCCAGCTTATATACTGAGCATGATGTCATATGGTATGGAACACCCCATTGGCCAATTGGGTTAGCTGTCCTGGCTGTGCTTCCTCCCAGCTTCTTGTGCACCTGGCAGAGCATGGGAAGCTGAAAAGTCCTTGACCAGTGTAAACACTACTTAGCAACGACAAAAACATCAGTGTGTTATCAACATTATTCTCATACTAAATCCAAAACACAGCACTATACCAACTACTAGGAAGAAAATTAACTCTATCCCAGCCAAAACCAAGACAGGTTATGATGATCAGCTTTAAGTTGGGAATAATTTTGGAGAGAAGGGACTCTTATAGAGGTCAGGAGCTGCCTATGCAGGGTACAGATTTTGATGAAACCTGGCATCGCTGGCCCTGGGAACGCTGCAAGCCATTTGGAAGCTGGCTTCTGGGGGCATTCTTCTGGCAAGGAGGATGTCTGCGCTTTTAATTTTCTGCATGTAAAAGCAACCTGAGACTCAGTGTAAAATGAAGAATGTATAATATATTCACGTAATTTTGAGTCTATATTCTGTTCTGAATTTTCTTAATTGTTGATTCACAAAGCTCTGTTAAGGCTCTGTCCTGGCTTTGCTATTCTTCCATTAGACATACATTCACAGGAATGAAATTCGTCTTCAACTTGGTGTAAATTAAGATAAAGAACATCCGTTTCTCTGAGACTATACTTTTAGACAAAATTGTCTTCAATTAGTTGTCTGAATTCAGTAGTTTTGCAATGAAACTTGAATTGTGCACGTGTTCTCAGTTGTGCCTGGAATAGCACAGGAATAGTTATGCTGTGCCTGGAAAAATTATGTCAGAAAAATACATGGCAAAGGGCTAAATGTAGGTAGTGTGTGTGCACTGCAAAAATAGCCAACAAAAAAGAAATAAACAATGGCCTTGTAGACTTCGTATCTACATCAGTGTACTATACTCTTTGTAGTAAGAGTCTCACTTTAAAGCAAGTCATCTTTTTTGGTTGTGTCTTTCTGGTGTTTCATTTGCATCCTCCTTAGATCATGATTATCCCCCTTTTTGAGAAGTACAAACATAGAATCATAGAATCATTAAGGTTGGAAAAGACCTCTAAGATCATCAAGTTCAACCATCAACCCAACACCACCGTGACCACTAAACCATGTCCCTAAAACATGCTAGATGTTACTGGAATTATGTGCATGATTTAAGTGAAGTAAATTTATAATGTTATTTATTTCAAAGTAGAAAAATAATATATTAAGAATTTCACTTACCTGTTAAGAATCTAGAGATAAGTCCATTTCTCATGTTTAAGAATATATCAGGCGAGGTGAGTATAAAACAGCAACAAACCAGAACCATAGCAATTTAGACTTGGCTGCAACTTATTTGAAGGATGAGTTAATGTCTGCGCAAAGTTCGTGGCAGTGGAAAAAGAGAACCTAGGAATCCCCCTCATTCTTCAGAAATCATGCTGGCCTTTTATGTTTAAAGATTACTGAAGTGAGAAATAACTTACGGTTACGCTCAATGGTGTCTTTTTTTTTTCCTCTCGAAGGAAATCATTGTCAGCATTTAGATAAGATTGCTCCAAACCATAGCAGCATTTAATGGCAGAAAAAACTGGCATCTCTCCAAGGGTAGAAAAGAATTAGCAAGATTAGTTTAATTTTTCTTAAAGGTTTGGGAATTATTTAATAAAAATAATATTATATGTGATAATACTAGAAATAAAGTCATGTTGGTTACCCTTTCTTTTATTTTGCATACTAATCTATCTAAGATGGGATCAGGAAGTAATTCTTCCCTCCATTTAAATGAAAAAATTATTGCCTAGCTCAGTGCTCGAAGGAAATACTTTTTTACCTTTCTTTGAAGTATCCTGTTATTAGCGCCCTTTTTTACATCATCATGATGCGATTTGGAAATGCAGTTTGGAAATTCATATGGCTTTATAGCGTTGAATTGTAAATATGTTCCAAATGCTGTGTTCTAAACCAAAATGCAGCTTTTGTTTATATAAATCATTGTTTGTATCTGTAAATGTGTATCTATAAGTATATATTTATAAACTTTTCTCTATTCTTATATATTTAGATAAGTTTTTTTTTATATATATACTTATATACTTTAAACTTAAATAACTGTATACTTATAAGTATGTTTATAAACTTATAAGCATAAACTTATAGGAATATAATTTATTATGCAAAGAATAGAAATTACTTAATAAATAAAAATTAGTTTTATTTGGTTTTCATAAATTTATTTTATGCTGGGACTTTCAGTGGAGTCTAAATCCCTTATGCTTCTCAAAGAAAATGAGCTTTAACGGTTCCCTTAAGCTTTAGCAGTTTACATTATGTCTATTCTGCTAACATTAAAAAGCCTAGACCTGCAGATTGTTAAACACACGTAACTCTACTCATGTATGTTAGTCTCTCGTTGGCTTATGAGGGTAAGATAAATATTCTGTTTGTCACACTGAAAACACGGCTATCAAAATTAGGAGACTTCTTGTTTGATTTGCACTACCTCAGGCAAATATGTAAAAAGATAGTTAGAAAAAAAGGGGTCCAATCACTAAGTGTTTCAAGGCTCTAGGTTTGTTGTTCATTTGCTTGTAAAAGCTTCATTTTTTACAATTTTTAACAAAAAAGAGAATTTAGGCCTTTTCAAGCACAGTCATTTAAAGCAATGACAGACAGGGCTTTCAAAGAGGGTTTTTTTGAGTGACAAGGTTTCCTAACCACTGGCATGCTTGGAGATAACACTGCCCTGTGGAGATCTTGACTCCTTATCCATGTGAAGTTTGACTGGAAATTCAGTTATGGACCCCTGGAATCTTTCTTGATCAAGCTTTCAATGCTCAAAATGAATATGTTTCTTTGAAAAGCATTTTTGTTGTTTTTTCTCATTTTTTTAGTAATGCGGAAAATTTTTAAAACATTTCTGATCCTTTATATTTGTAAATCTGAGGTACAAATAAGGATTTTTCCAGAAAAAGAAATGGTAGCATCAGGGTTGGTGACAGCAGAGCAATCATGTTATAGGACCCTTTTTTCCCACCATAGACTCACTGTTGCCTTCACTGCTAGCCTGAGCTTTCAGTCTGTGTAACTCCTCTTGGCATGCTAACGATTGCTAAATGAGGCAGTCACACAGAAACTGTGGGACAGAAAAAAGAAATGTCATTAAATAGATAACTTATAGATAAACTCTATCTTACAGAGTATTTTCAAACACAGCCTGTTTGATTTTGCAGTTTGGAAGTCCTTTTTTTTGTTAATACAGCCGCCCAGCATGTAGAAAGTGTTTCGAAAAGCAGAGGAGCGGAGCAAATCACGTTTGGTTCAGTGGAGGGAAATTGGAAAGAAAAGACAGCACTCCACTCTGTTGCGGTTGGGGGCAGTGAAACACTGATCACAGAAATACTAGTCAATATAGTCAGTGAACAACATAGAGAAATATGTAGTGGTGTATTGATATAAATGTATGTAATGTATATAAATGTATATGAATTATAGTGATATAAGACTATTGGACAGTATATACATCAGTGACTACATCTAGGCCTTTGACATGGTCCCCCACAACATCCTTCTCTCTAAATTGGAGTGAGATGGATTTGATGGATGGACTGTTTTGTGGATTAGGAACTGGTTGGATGGTTGCATCCAGAGGGTAGTAGTCAATGGTTCAATGTCCAGATGGTGATCAGTGATGTGGTGTCCCTCAGGGATCCATATTGGGACCAGTACTGTTTAATATCTTCATTGATGACATAGACAGTGCGATCGAGGGCACCCTCAGCAAGTTTGCAGATGACACCAAGCTGAGTGGTACAGTTGACACGCCTGAGGGAAGGGATGCCATCCAGAGGGACCTGGACAAGCTCAAGAATTGGGCCTCTGTGAATCTCAGGAGGTTCAACAAGGGCAAGTGCAAAGTCCTGCACCTGGGTCAGGGCAACCCCCGGTATCAATACAGGCTGGGGGATGAAGGAATTGAGAGCAACCCTGCTGAGAAGGACTTGGGGGTACTGGTTGGATGAAAAGCTGGACATGAGCCAGCAATGTGTTCTCGCAGCCCAGAACGCCAACTGTATCCTGGGCTGCATCAAAAGAAGCATGGCCAGCATGTTAAGGGAGGTGATTTTGCCCCTCTACTCCTCTCTGGTGAGACCCCACCTGGAGTGCTGCGTCCAGCTCTGGAGACCTCAGTACAGGACAGTCAGGGAGTGGGTCCAGAGGAGGGCCACAAAAATGATCAGGGGGATGGAACACCTCTGCTATGAGGACAAGCTAAGAGAGTTGGTGTTGTTTAGCCCAGAGAAGAGAAGGCGCTGGGGAAACCTAATTGCTCAGCCTTTCAGCACTTAAAGGGGCATATAAGAAAGATGGGACAGACTTTTTAGCAGGCCCTGTAGCAATGGGACAAGGGGGAATGGTTTTAAACTAAAAGAGGGTAGATTCAGACTAGATAGAAGGAAGAAATTTTTTACAAAGAGGGTGGTGAAACACTGGCACAGGTTGCCCAGAGAGGTGGTAGATGCCCCATCCCTGGAAACATTCAAGGTCAGGTTGGACGGGGCTCTGAGCAACCTGATTGAGTTGAAGATGTCCCTGCTCATTGCAGGGAGGTTGGACTAGGTGACCTTTAAAGGTCCCTTGCAACGCAAACCATTCTATGATTCTATGGTTCTATGGTATAGGTGTGTATCCAGATACATGTGTTCTAGTCTAAACATGTAGGTCCAGTTGCAGGATCATGGTTTTTCCAAGCACAAACTACATTTTTCAAGGTAAAACTTCAGGTTTTCAGGTAAAACTTACAGGACAACCAGATTATCAGGCCCAGTCAGCATGGATTTATGAAAGGCAGATCCTGCTTGACTAACCTGATCTTTTATGACAAGGTGACCTGATTAGTGGATGAGAGAAAGGCTGTTGTCTACTTAGACTTTAGTAAAGCCTTTTACAGCATTTCCCACAGCGTTCTCCTGATGATCTTAAAGGTCTTTTCCAACCTAAATGATTCTATGATTCTATGATTCATGGGGTTTTGCTTCTTTCCACTTGCTCCGGTAGATGCAAGCAAAAGCTAATGGAACTTGGTAAGTGTACAAAAGACGAAGATAGCAACAGCACAGCAGCATTGTGTTTCATTGGGCTTTTGGAAGTTTCTTTTTAAGCACTGAGGGAGAAATAGGTTCATTTGCTATCTGTGATGAGCAATCCGTATAAATTTAATGTGAACTCCAACAAGAGTGAACAAATGCTACAAATTTGACTGCCGTTTTCTTCCAACAACTTGCCACATTTCTTTATTAAAAACATCACAATATCTGCCCTGCTTTGTTCAGGGAGTTTGGACTAGCAGGAAGGAGCTCCAGAGCTCCCTTCCAACCCAACTATTCTGACTTCTGTGCACATGTACTAAAACAAGCAAGACAGTACATAAAGTATTAAATAAAACCTCTGTTAAAGACAGATTATTCCTATTTCCTGAGGTTTTTCTTGAGAAAATTAGAACAGAGAAAATGGGTGATCAACTTTTACATTTTTTACACACATTATAGATTGTAATTCATATATATGTTCTTTGAGAGTGAATTTGCAGAAGGGTTAAAGCATTTATCAAAATGTAGTGAAGAAAGTTCCAGATTGTAAATCTTGAATGTAAATGCAATTGTCTTCTAGATGCTTTAGTATCAAGAGATGTGAGAAATTACAGATGGATTCTTTTTGGTACCGTAATTATTGACACTTGATAAATAAAAGCTCTGTATGACTTTCAGTACTGCATTTTATTTTAACGGGCAGTATTCCCATTTTTATTTAATGAAGTGCCAGCTATTAGAAACATACTTTTCTCAGGCTCCTATCAACAAAGTAAAGTACAAGGAAGCAAAGCAATTTCCCCCAGCTTATGCAATCTCAATGGGTAGAAACAAGAACTGAACCCAGATTTCCAGGCTTACAGTCATGGACTTTCACAGGAAAGTCACACTTCAGAGGAGAAAATAGGTATCCAATTGCTTTCTAAACAAAGTTTCAAGTGAAGTATTGAGGANCTTTCCAGCCACTCTTCCCCAAGCCTGTAGCGTTGCCTGGGGTTGTTGTGGCCCAAGTGCAGGACCCAGCACTTGGCCTTGTCAATATAAAGGTAGTTTCTGCTAATGCAATTCTTGCTGTCTGAGTGTGGGTGTTATTTTGAAATCTTTAACTACATGAACACTATGTTTTACATGATTCGCTCTATGATCAAATAGTGAAGAAATTTTATTTATTTTTATTTTAAAGGTATAGAGACCAACCGTGGTCTAAGGAAAGCTTCATTCGTCATGATAATGTAATACGATGTAATATTCTGTTACCACCAGGGAAGATGCATTATTACATTCTTTTCTTGCATCATCAGATTTCTGCACAACATAAAAAATATCTAAGTATACCTGTAAAAAGGCACAATAATAGTTATTAGTAACATTACACTAATCATGCTGGGAATAGACATTTTCATGTGCAAAGACAGTTTTTGCTTATCTTATCCCATTCTAAGAAAATTACTTAGTATTTCATATTACTTTAAAGTGTTTGCAGAACCAAGAAGAAAATAGAATGAAAATGAATTTACTGTAGACTAGATAATCTCTAGAGAGTTTAATTTTGATATTTTGCTACTCAGAAGTCATTAACAAATTTTTTTATAACACTAACTGATCATTTTGTTGTGTTGATGCAGAACAATATATATTGCTCATTGAATTCAGTATATCTAGACATAAATGTGCATCTGTTTACATTTCATGTGTGCTGTATACAGATGCAACATTCACCAACAATTCTCTCAACCTACAGATCAGAAATTGTAATAGAACTATTATCTTATAAATGTATGCAATGTGGTTACAAGACGTTTATTACAGAAAAATCTAATATTCATAGAAAATATGCTGTTAAAATATTTATAACTGTATGTCTCTAGTAATTAACACTACTCTAGGATATCCAAAGTATATAGTGATGAAAGTCACTGTTGAATTAATTAGGCAGAGGTACAACTGTAAATGTTTTCTTGCCAATCAGTGTTTTTATATATTACTGACTTCTGCTCTGAGTAACTTTACATCGTGTAAAGCTGCATGAATTTTAGATTCTATGGAAAAGGTAATGCATCTTAGCAGAACATTTTGTTATTTTGCTATTGAGAATAAATTTGATGCATTATTAAGTCATGAAAATATAACAGAATTTACAGTCTTTACTTAAGATGTAAAAATTCATAGCAAACGAAAATGAAAAAAGAACTATGCAGTAAGCCCCTAGAATTGAGGATCTTTTCTGCCTATGTTTTTGCATAGTTGCCCACAAAAAAATTATAGCAAGTGGTGCTGTGAAGATACTAAGAATAACTTATTGTTCTTCATTTATATTCACAATTATCCTAAAGAACATTTATCAATTCTTATATAAAAGAGGCTCCATAATAGAGTACCCTTCAAAGAGCAAATGTTTTCTGAGTTGCTAACAGCTTGAAATCAGTGTGGGCATAAAGAAGAATTGACTAGCCACAAATGGGAATATTGATTGCAGAACCAGTGTGTTAGCTGTGTATCATGACCTAAACTTTTGAACTATCTATTTGTGTAACTCTTGTTAAACAATGAGCTGGTTTGTCTCATGTTGTAAGGAAATTTTAGGTTATCAGTTGTTAGGACTGGTCTGTTGTGTTAGGTAGCATGGATCATAGACTTGTTGGTTCAGCTAGAAATTACGGGAAGCAGTTCTTCTGTGCGTGTCTGTCATTTCTTCCCAAGTGTTTCCAGAGTTGCATGCAGCTGCTCACCCTTTCTTAGGCATGTTCCTGAGAAGTGCTGTTTCACCCATTATGGGCAGGATAGCATCAGTTTCTTATATAAAAGTTCCTGATCCTGTCTGTGTAAATATTATTGAGTAAAAGGATACAGACATTATCAATAAGTAAGGAATAATAAGAAAAGATGGTGTCTGAGGAAGAGGATGATACATAGCATTACTTGATCAGCCATACCTGTCTATGTGTGTTCTTTGCGTTTAACAAATGTAAGGCAATTTGTATTATCTTAATCATCTTTCACTGATGTCATTAACCACTTCTTGTAACGTCTATGAAAAATGCAGCATTTTCATTATCATAACAACTTTTTAAATCCTTAAAATATGATGTATCATATGTTGTTTTGCTTTGAAATGCAGTCCTATTCAACTGCAAAGTGTATCAGAAATGTCATATTGGTCACATCTTATTGCTAAAATATTGCTAGTTATGCACAAAGTATTACATAATCTTAAGAGCTATCAGATCAAGGCTATCAGCTACTTGTATTTGTTTTCCAGAGGTATGTTTTTCATTGAAATATTTGAAGACTATTGGAATTACAACTACCAAACTCTCTCTTTAAATATTGGGGAGATTGTGAGGAGAGGAATTGCAGTGGTCAAGAGGACAGAGCAGCAGTAGGTAGAAGGCAATTCAATACTACAGCTTCTCTGAGATCCTTTAAATAATCTCTGTAAAACATATTTGTTGTGGTTTAACCCTAGCCAGCAACTAAACACCACGCAGCTGCTTGATCACTCTCTGCCCTCCAGTGGGATGGGGGAGAGAATCAGGAGGGTGTAAGTGAGAAAACTTGTGGGTTGAGATAAAGACAGTTTAATAATTGAAATAAAATAAAATAAAGTAAAATAATAATAATAATAGTAGTAATAATAATAATAGAATATACAAAGCAAGTGATGCACAATGCAATTGCTCACTACCTCCTGACCGATGCCCAGCCAGTCCCCAAGCAGTGATCACTGTCCCCCAGCCTTCTCCCCCAGTTTATATATTGAGCATGACATCATATGGTATGGATACCCCGTTGGCCAGTTTGGGTCAGCTGTCCTGGCTATGCTCCCTCCCAGCTTCTTGTGCACCTGACCGAGCATGGGAAGCTGAAAAGTCCTTGATTAGCATAAGCACTGCTTAGCAACAACTAAAACATCAGTATGTTACCAACATTCTTCTCATAGTAAATCCAAAACAGCACTATACCAGCTACCAGGAAGAAAACTAACTCTATCCCAGCTGAAACCAGGACATCTACTCCAGCCATCATGGTTGTAGACTATGCAATTTAGAAGCCTGCACAAATTTCAAGTAGGAGCATATTGAGGTATGCTCACAGTTAAAGCTCTGAGACATAGGTATGGACATGATGTGTTCAGGAGCTGAAAACTCATCGCTGCTTCGTCTTGCCTGGTAGTCATGGGAAACAGGCTTTCTGAAAGGCCCTGATCTCCCTGGCATCAGAGCTTTTGCAGCAAGCAGGATAAGCACATGCAGCCAGGACTGAAACTCTCAGTTACTCCACATGGTAACGCAAGGTCCGTGCAGGACCTGCTGCAGGTGCAGTACTGACAAAGCAACCTGCCTGCTTCACAGAACAGCAGAAGCCTTCTGCCCTAGCTCTTCAGGGGGTTGTAACCAAAGTGCTGTTCTGACAAGAGGGCTAGCGACTGCCCTGCTGCTCTTGCTTCTGTTGATGGAAAATCTCTTCTGAGCCCTCGCCTTTCTCGGCAATGCAGCTGTAGGATCTTCACTGGTTCCTTTTTCAGGATGAGGTGGAGATCGTTTTGCAAATAGTTACAGGCATCTCACTCTCCTCATGCTTTTCTTACCTTCCCCTCGCAGTGTTTGCATTCCCCGGAGCTTCGCCAGAACAGGAAGCCTGAGGGCACTCCTGGCCGCTTCGGTCCAAAATCCAGTAACTTAGTGCAACTCACTTCCAACAGCCATTGAAGTGAGTTTTTATGCTGAAGCAGTTCACCAGCGCTTGCATATTCCATTTCACCAGCTTCTCCCAGGAAACAGCAACCTCTTCCGGGAGGACAGGGATACCTTGCTGGGTGAGCTGGGAGGGTAGAGGAAATGGGCTGCCGAACAAAAGCAAAAGTCACAGCCATTTGCTAGGCTTGTGGATGTCCAAGTCCTAAATGTTTAAATAGCATTCCCAAATGGACAAGTATGAAGGCAGTGAATTTATGCAATAGTAAGGGAAGAAAAGTATATGGAAGAGAGAAAGTATGGGGGAGGAGGAAATAGGGAAGAAAACAGTTTGGGGTGATAGAAATACTGTGGTAGACAGCAGTTAACCTTTTTTTCCTCATGATGAAAACGCATATGACATTAGACCATAAACGTCTCTCATGTTGTCAGTTTCTCTAGCTGTCTGTGTTACACTGTTCCAAACTGGGAGCAGAAGCATGCAGAGATTACTTTCTCTGCCTGATGTGTGCCATCAGCATTTGAGAGTAATTATTTTCAAAGTGGGCATCTTTGATCTCTTTTCCTATGAAGAACAAATGAAAGAGTAGAAGGAAAGCTAATGCAATGTGTGTAGAGGCAGTGCCATGTAGCAATCAGTTTTCAAATATTCATTATGCAAGTATTTTTATTCTGCAGTCTAGTGAGAAGCAAATTATGCTTCTTCATCTGGTATTGAGCTTTTCTACAAAAAGGCTGAGAGGATTTGAGTGTGTTTCGGGGGGAGGAAACTAAAATTGCTCCAGATTTCTTCTTGTCCTTATAATTCTTCCCCCAGCTGTGGCTTTAATTAGGAGTGCTGTAACAGCACCACTGAAAGTCTATCCATCAATGCCAAGATTTGAACATTATAAATGTACACTGGTCTTGCACGTAAAGGAAATAGGTTTATAAAGATGAAACTTGTTTTTATAAAGTTGCGTAGAATTTTGGACTTCATGAAGATGTCCATTGTAGTATTTAAACTCATTTAAGCTATGAGAGATGCTTATCCTTTCCATCTTCCCTTTGTGGACTGGAAAACATACAAATACAGCCGTGCCTAATGCTTCCAGGATATCTGTCCATCTCATATGGCACTAGGAAGCATGGCTGGCTGACAAAACAGGTAATGGTAGACAGACATTACTAAATAGCATATTTAATCTCTTATAATACTAATTCAATATAGCAAGAAATGGTATTGTTGTTAATATATTTAATATTATACCCTGGTTTTGTTCCTGTGTGTCATTTCCATAACACTCCTTTCACCAGACGCTATTAAGAAAGTACATAGTCTAGCCCAGAATCCACATATACAAGCCACAATAAGAAAAGTTTACAGACATTTCAAAATTGTCATAGGAATTAAAACGGTAAATCTCAAATGAATTAGATTAAAAAAGATCAAAAGCCAGTATCAATTTACACATCTAAGGGGTACAATTAATACACTGATAAGACTGTCTGCTCCTTAGGAAGTGTTTATTCCCTTTCCTGAGTTGCAAAACTGTTTTATAACATGGCACATAATGAAACAGGAAATGTTTAACAATGCTTACGTGTTTAGAGCATGCATTTGTAGATTAATTTCTCAGTTTGGAGACTGTTCACAGAGTATGTGGGCTGCAGAAAAAATGATGGCAATAAGGAAGCTGTTAGTTTTAAGCACAGAAAACAAAATTCAGTCCTGTTGTGGGTATGGAACAAGAGTGTTGCCTACAGCTGATAAATGCATGGTGGCACATCAAGAAAAGGGAAAGGCATAAAGACTGCTCTGGCCTTCTCATTTCTGTTCTCTTTCTATAAAACTATATTATTATTCGTTGTAACTACAGAATTAGAATCACTGAATCATGAAATAATTTAGCTTGGAAGGGTTCTCTGGAAGCTATCTCATGCAATCCTCTGCTGAAAGCAGGGCTAACATCAAAGTTTGATCAAGTTGTTTCTTGTCTTTTCTCCATGAATCTCTGAGAAGAGTCTGGCTCTGCTGCCCTATATCCTACCTCTAGGTAGGTGAATACAATAATTATATCGCTCTCCCCTTATCCATGCTATCCAGACCCAGTTCCCCCAGTGTTCCTCATCATGTGTCTCAGTGAGACAGTCATCCATTCAACTCTCGCCAGTTTCCTAATGTCAATGGAGAAGTCCTCTGCCCTTTCCATTAATGCTCTGAAATGCCTGAGATATAAGCCAGTCTGGCAGACAAGCTAAAAAGCCCCACCGAGAAAAAGAATACATTAACCTGGGCTTGACTTTGTCCAATACAATTAATACAGCACAGCTTTCCAGCTTCTTCCTGGTCCTAGGGCAGCTAGCAGAAGCTGTGACACTGCATGACACCCAGGAGTGTATGAATTATTACTGCTGTGGTGGGAGAAGTGGAGGTCTGTGAGCTGTAGTTCAACAAGCAAATCTACAGCTCTTTGTCAGGAGCTGGTATCCTTTGAAGGTCTGAAAATCACAAATGTTCTAGATTTATACATAATAGCTATAGCCTCTTTAACTAAAGAGGGAAGTTGGACATAATTAAAGCTAAACCAGTTACCCTAAAACCCTTTCTGGTTGTATGATATATGGAATCTTCTTTTTCTAAAAACTGTTTTGCAACTCTTTTATCACTGAAGCAAGTATGAGGGGAGAAGGAGACAGATGATGCTATTTTGGGATAGCGTACAGGGATGTGTGTCTTGTTTTGATCCTCTGGGTCTGAAGAAGCATCTAAAGCTATTATGGTGCTTGGCAGAGTTAGCTATACTCTACACCACTAAAATATGTCTTAATGTGTTAAAACAGAAAAAAAAACTTAAAATGAAGATTTTTTGCGAACTGCTGAATTTTCTTTTTCCTTAGTATGAAAGTATTTCTCATGGCATTTATCACAGGTATCTTCTTGTTTCTGCTATACTCTAAGGGCCACAGAATAGCTATCATGAAAGTAAAAGAGGTGTCTTAGAAACCTGTCTTGAAAAAGAGTGAAAATGTAACTTAACCTACAGATGTAAAACAGGAAAGTGTCAGTAGTCAGCTTCTCCTGATTATAAATATTATTAGCCTTCATGTACTGAGGTCTTTAATTAATAATATTCATTCCTTCAGCCGGTGAAGAGCCTCTTCAGCCTGTTTCTGCATAACACTGTACCTACCTCCAGAAAATATTTTCACTCTTTTTTTTTCCCTAAGACTTATCTCCAATATAGAAGTCAGTTTTGTAACAGCTCTAAATTAAGTCTAATAAAAGGCTCTTTATCATACTTTTCTGCTAGAGTTGTATTATTAATTTTCATTTCTAAATCATTAGGCAAAACTATTAAGAATAGACAAAACCATGGCATTTTCAATACAAGACAGCTACAGCATTTGTAGGAATGTATCATACACACACAGTTGCTACCATGCAGATTTATAGGACCTCTAACAAGCAAATATGGTGATTTAACAGTAACACAAAATACAGATTCATCTACAGTGAGGCTGTGATAAAAAAAACAGTTGATGCACATGATGAATTGTTTTCTTGTCCTCTCACCTTTTAATAGTTCTCATGTTTGGGGCTTTATTTATTTATTTAGAGTAGTAAATGCCACAGTTCATGACAGTCATCTGATGGCCAGGTTTCTAAAAGTTTATTACCTGTTTAGAATGACTTTTCCCTTTGGAAGAACTGGATTTAGGAAGCAAAGTTTAGATCCTGTTGATGGCAGTCTGATCAGTTCAAAGGCAGGCAAGTAACTTTTCCACTCTGGTATTCTCTAGTTTTGCACCTGTCATTTGTTAACATCTGGATTGGTGTGTGCTTGGAACCTCATTAACTGTGTCTGGGTGACAATACCAAGAAGAAGCAGATAGTGAAGCCCGGGAAGTCCAGATGTTGTTAGGCTAGTCAATAACACCAGGAGGTGATTTTGGTTTTTGCAGAGGAAGAGATGATCAAAAGCAGGCCAGAAAAATGATGAATAGAAAAGCACGGAGGGAAGTGTTTTACAGTAGCAATGACTTCTAACATGTGTCAGATCCATTTGTATAGCCTTGTATTCCTCATGAGGCTCTTCAGTGTCACTTCTGGACTGAGCATTCAGCCATTCATTAATCATATTTTCATGGTACTTCTGCTGAAAGTATAATAGATTGGAAATTCAGTAGCGCTAAAAATAGGGCTTTATTCTATGGTTTTACAGTTTTAGGTTGTGGGGTTTTTTTAGCCAGGAAACTCCCTGTAACTAAGGTGACAGAATATATGTTTTTAGACTACTGAAGATGATATTTTTCAAAACGCTAAGTCTTTACTTTTTATTGTTAGCATGCTTTTGATAAATTACTAGAGAGAAACACTGTCCTGAGCACTGGTAAGATTCCTGGTGGTCTAGCCACATTTGAAATGCAGGGCATTCTTTCCTCTTACGTAGTTCTTCCTATAATTCAAGTTATTTTTATAATCTTTTTCTGTTGTCCCAGTTTATGGCATAGAATTTTTTTATGGAACTAAATAGCAAAGGAACTTTAGAGATCATAAAATGCCTGCAATACTTCATTTTTAATCTACCCAAAATTTGATCTACCTGTATGTATAATGCCTGTAAAACTTCATTTTCTGTGAAGACCTGAGAATTCACATTTTACTTACATGGTTTGATATTAGAAAATATAATGATATTCAATCGTACTAAACTAAAACCTAATTTTAAACTCAACTGCACAAAAATATATGTTGGCAGCTAATTTTATAGTTGATAATTGACATAAAAATTTATATGAGATTGTCCACAGAAAAAGAGAAATATGTTCTACAGAAACTGTCAAATATAAGTGCTGTATCAAATATTAAGAATTCTAAGAGACTTGTTAATGAACAGTGCCTGTAAGAAAGAAGATTCATAAAATTTGGAAATAATTTTGAATATTGAACAAATAAAGGGTCCTTTTATATATGTATATATATTTATATGCTAAGTTCACATTCATGGTGCAGTGATATAAAACAATTAGTATTGATACCTAAATAGAAACAATCAATTTTCCTAGTGCTTCTGTAAGTATTTGTATGTGCTAATGATGTAAGTAAAAATTGTAAGTTTCCATATTCTAATAATTCCTTTCTTAATGTTCTGTTTTCTTAGGTAAGTACTCTCTGTATTCTTCTTCATTAAACTGACAGAAAACATACCATTCCTCTCTGCCTTCTCAAAGTGCAACAGAAGAGGTAAAAACCAAGACAACAAAAATGAAGGGCCATTTGGTAAGAGTTCACTTCGATTTACATGCTCGTCTACTTTATTTTTGGAGGAATGCAACCGTTACAGAGGATTAGTTTGTGTAGAATTGGTGAGAAGAAAGAGGCTGATTACAGCAACTGTTAATGAAATGCTCACTGCACTTGCAGGTTGCCCAAGTGAACTGCAGGCAGCACTCCCTCCTCTCCGTGGTCCAGGATCACGTTATTGATGTAGAGGTTTTTTATCTCCTAAAAGGTTGAAATAGAGCATAGCCAGAGAGTTTTGACGGCAGAGATCTCTGTGTTTGACAGTTATATGGATCATATCAAACGTAAGAAATTGCCCTTTTGGGAAAAGGGTTATATAAAGTATTTGAAGTGCTAGTGATGCTCTTATTATTAAGTACAATTTGATCTTGCTTCCTTGAAGGGGAACAAGGCAAGAGCAAACAAAAGTAAAAAGTGAAAAAGATGGAAAAATGCAGCTAACTGTGGTTCTTTGCAGTTTGTCTCACAACCATTTGGTGAAGCAATCTCAGGTAAAACAGATGGCCTTCTGAGTTTCTTCAAAATCTGGCTGTCCTGTGCTGAATTGAAGCTTTTTACAACAATACTGATAGCTTCCATTGTAGCTATAGTCACAGAAATGCAGGATGCACCTTTAGCCAGCTAGGACTGATAGCTTTTAGTTAGAAGGCCACGGAGAGGAAAAAGGGGAGGAGAGGAGGAGGATACTGAAAAAGAGATAATTACAAGGAAAATGACACAAGTGGAGGTTTTTGCAGCAGAAACACGAATCTCGCACTTCAGTGCTTTTCAGGACTTAACCAAAGATGTTGGAAGTGATGTCGCATGGTGAGGTCCTCTGGACTCTCCAGATGTGAACTTTGAAAGCTTAGTGCTTCCAGGGGCCCTAGTCATGACATTGAAGGCTGCCATACTGGCAGAGGTGGATCTCATCCACCTACCTGTCCTTTCTAGTACCAGTATCAAACTGTGGATCCCCCAAGACTGGTACTGGCTTAGGAATCTATACGTATTTCATTGCAAAACTCAAGATCTTGGGCTTGGTAGCCATTAAAGCTTTTCTGGCAAAAGACTGAAAAATAATTATTAACCTTAATCTTGCATGAATTTTAGTTTGCCTAATTATACTCTGCCTACATTGAATTTCCCTATGCTTGTATTCACCCACATACAGAGACACAGGCACACACACATGTATCTGAAATGATGACAAAATCTTAAATAAAGTATTTGTGAGCTAGACAGAGTTTGGAAAATGGAGATGAAAATAGCTCCATAGAAAAGATTTCACCTGAAGAAAGATTAAAAGGCTAAAAAGGAGAAGACTAGACTGTATTTACTGCAATTATAGGAAGGTTGGATTCAGAATTCTGTCTTGCCTAGAAGTAAAAAGAACATGGGCAACGTTATTTCAGTATTTCCCTCATTTTAAAGAATGACTTATCCAGCTTCTTAATAACTAAAGACGTTCAGACATAGAGGAATATTCCCTTAAATGGTTACAGTTGTCTGAAAATAGGAGATTGTCATGTCTATTTTTAATGCAAAATTTCTTTTGTCTCTAATATAGTTAAATTATTCAATCCAGCTATTAAAATCAAATATTCTTCCAATTAAAAAAAAAAACAATATGTTTAAAGGAACAGCAATAACAACAAATCAAAAACCACATGTGCTGTTTCTTTTCACGTTTAACGGTTTCTTTTTGTGGCATTGGATACAGTTTTCTTTCTTGATGAATCTACATAGCTACTCTATATTGAGATCTTTAAAACTTCTGTATTTGTTCTGAGAATATTAGGGAGACTAATACTGGCTAATATTATAATAAAAACATAATTTTAAAGCTTTTCATAATAGATATCATAGTTCAGGTGTATAGGAGGTAACACGCTTCAGGCAAACAGAACAGTTTGGTACAGAGTACATTACTAAATCAACCTGTAGAGGGCAATGTGGTAGTTTTGCCATAGCAAAATTTATGTGGCTGTAATAGGGAATGAGAAAGCTCATTAAGACTTCATTATAAATAGTTTGAAAGTTCATACAAAATACCTACTGTTGCTATATTTTGCTGTATAAAAAAATATATTTTGTTCTGAGATGTCATGGAATGGAAAATATCTTGCTCAGTGATTTAAAAAAAAAATTTTTGCTCTGTAATTCTAGAAGGAAAAAAAATCATAACCAATACAGTCCTGTAAAGGTTTTGCTACATGAAGGAATATATTGTCCCACAATATTTTCCTTCAAAATAATGTATTGCATGTGAAGGGAGAGGTTTAATGTGTGTTACAATATATGTAAAAAAACCCTCTGTGGCTATATTTCCATTCCCTACAACTTTAAACCTCTTTCTTCTCATTTAAAACACCCTTCAGAGGAGAGGAGCATGTCCCATGATATGGTAAAAATCAACTGTGAGGCATGGGTCTGGCAAACCTTGCACTTTTTGTACGAGCACTTTTTGTAGTGCTGACTGCTTTCGGACAGAAAATAAGGTTGAATCTGACTTTTGTAAGTCCTTTGACAAGGAGCCTGTTGAGGACTGGCTAGTGCGATCCCTGTGTTACCATCCTCAGAGTAGAAATAATAGAACCATTCAGAAAGGGGTCCCTAAGAGGAAAGAAATTGAGGCTTGGAAGGTAGAAGGAGTTTTTTTTTGTACCATGCAAAATAAAGAAACAGGCACATTTCAGGTAAGGTCTTCTATTTATTTGTGCAGGGACCATTCAGCTGTGCAAATTGTATTATTTAGGTAATATCTTGTGTATGCACACAATATCTTACAGTATCTTATGCACACAAAAGTGACAGTGCTGAGAAGTGGCACAAACATAATTGCGTGCTCATAAACACAGACCAAGCTGAACTAAAATGCAGCCTTACTTTGGAGTTGTGTTTTTTTTTTTTAATCTAATCTTTTTTGGTTTTAAATATTGACATTTTCCCTGGAATAGTTCTAGCCACTTCTACTAATGTTTTTCTAACATGTTTTGTCAAACCAATTTAATATGCAGCTGTTCTTTCTGTTAGAGGAAGACTGGATGCAAATCATGTGTTTAGTAGCAGAGTCTTACTGACTTAAAAGCTTGAGTATTATAATTTTTTTAATGAAACTTTTGTTGTCTAGCATATAGTGGTCTTTTACTGGGTTTTGAATGTATTTTCCTTGCCATTTCCATACTTGCTGCATTATGGTGCAGACACAGAATTAAGCACTGAAAATGTGTTCTTCAAAAGAGCAAATAACATATCTTCTAACAGCCTGTTACAAGAATAGAAGCTGTGCACTCATAGAGATAAGAGTGTAGTAGATTGTAATATTAGAACAAATGTCCTAACAAAAGAGAAGCCGTCATAGGTAGCGTGTCCTACAGCTGATGATAGCAGAAATGGAAATGTACCTGGTTTGTCTTGTTGCAGCTGACATAAGCTCAAAATCTTTTTTCATATCTCAGTGTGAGGTAAATACTCTCATATGTTTAAGATAACATCAGATAATTACAAGATAACATACTGCATACTTTCCATATGCTTCAAGAGTTTGGCACTGAAACGGAACTGACTTGCCAGACACAAGCCATGGTGGCTCTTATGCTTTTTAGTGCTAGGGTTCTCAACAGAAAATTTGCCCATATTCTGAAACTATATTTGGATGAGGCCACATCTTCTGTACTCAGTTTTTGTAAGTAGATCTATATACTTGGTCTGGAAAGAAACTGTAATGTGCAGTGACTACATCCAGGATAGAAATTTAATCTGTGCCTACCTAGCTCCAAGATCTGATTTCATGTTATTATGGTCAGATACTTCATCCAAATGCAAAGTCACTACCTACCAAAGAAAGTTTCTCTTTGAACCGAAGAATGTGTTCCTGACTCAGACTTACAATCACCTCCCTGTGACTCAGGAACCATCTCATTTTTGGCCTTTTTCAAACTGTTCTGCTTACACCATTCCTTTCTGCAGATTTTTTTTTCTAATGACTACTTCCTCAACTGAAAGAGTACAAAGGCTTTGAGCACAATAATGGCCAAATCTCCCTAAAGGACTCTTCATAGCAACATCAACTATAATCAGTTACTAAGGTGGTTTCAAAATTCCACTGAAATCAAGGTATTCATTCACCAGTAAAATCTTCAAAATTTTACTTTGAACCTTGCTTTATTATATCAAAAGAACACTATGCAGAGTCTTCTCTCTGATTTCTGAAAAGGTGACAAAGTCTGTCTGAATAGATAAAAAGACTTTAAGTTCCACACTGTCTTTTTGAGTTCTGTCCTGATATGATAACAGAGTGTATCTTTTGCGTATCTCTCCCATCAAACATGAAGGCTTGCTCCATCCACATTCAGGCAAGATTCTGTCAACTTGGAGATAGACCAGTTCTCAAAATCTTCAAACAAGCAACATGGTGTTCAGTTGTGTCAAACATATAAAGTTAACAGGATCCTATGACAAGTCTAAGAGTGCCATTACAGTCTTTCCTGACTGATTATGCTGGCACTTTTTATTTGCATCATCCTGAGGGGGTAAAATCTGTAAGTTGTCCACAATGGGATCTACACTGACACTTACAGAAGACAAAAGGGATGGTGACCTTTATAATTAACCCAAATTCAGTTCCATAAAAAACTTGCCTACCTCTGTCTCAGGCTTGCAGTGCAGTTTTCCTGAAATTTCCCTCTGGCTTTTTTACCTGCTTCAGTTATACCTAAGATGGCATCATGTGTCATCTGTTGACTGTTCACAGTTTTAACCTCAAGCCATAGAAAACATTCAGATGTTGCCAAGGGTCACTTCTAGCATTTTTAAGATCCTGATTAGCGTCAACACTACAGAGCAGAAATCATTTTCTTCATTAGTTTAAAGCTCTGATAACACAGGAGAAGGTAGCTTTTATTGGTAGTCTTTAGCAAAGCCATATGTTTAACAGGTTTGAACGGACTTCAAATTTAAGGTGATAAAGGGAAAACCAGCCTTTGCTACAAAGCTTCAAAAGTTTTGTGATGATGTTTACTTGCACATTACTGTAAATGATTATGTGTGAATGATTGTTTACAGTACAAAATTGAGATAATGGCTTGGGTTTTATTTTTCTCCTCACTTTTATATTTATCTTGATCATCAAATTTGAGAGGTGTGTGAAGTAATTTTTGCAAATACTTTGTAAGTGTATTGTTTTCTCTAACTCTTGCTCTTCAGCTTACTCTGGGAAGCAGTGACTCATTTCATACAATGAGGCCATTTTGCAGAGAATGATTTCCTATGAGATGGTGGTGGGCTGTTTTATCTTGATAGAAATCAGAACTTATCAGTAATAGACATAGGACAGAAACAGGTATATCTATACATAGGGAGAGAGGACGACTAACTACTAATTATTTTCAATGGTTTGAAAAGGGAAAGGAAACCCTACCCAACACTTCCTGCAAGAGAAATAAACCCATTCTTTTCTTTCAAAGAAAATCATAATAGCATACCTGTCACAATGCCACATACAGTAATGCATAAGCTGTGCCCCTGTGGGTGAAAGCAGATTCTCTACTGATTTAAGTTGCAAATCGGCACACAATTTTCTCTTCAATGACTGAAGTTCATTTCCAGCAGAGATAAGGAATTGGGATGTGATAGCAAGGAAAAGAATCCAATACTCTCTTTTAGTTTAATGAAATATGGCTGGTGCAGCACAAATAAAAGTGTTACAGCTGTTACAGTGGAAATGTTAAAGTGCAGTACTTTTAAGATCTCTGTGGAAAGAAGAGATCTTGTTTCTTGCATACAGACTATGATTTCTGCACTATTTTCATAACTGTGAATATTTTCACATTTTTATCTGCTGCAACGTACTTAAAACTCCATACAAAAAAAATGCATTAAGAAAAATCTGTGTTGCAAACTTTGACATTCCAACTTTGGAAAGGATTAAATTATCCTTACTTTATAAACTTAATTTTGACCCTGCATATATGGACTGACAGTCTTCAGTTGCATAATTGCCAGCTTTTATAAAAGACCTGAACCTCATGTATGCAGTGAGATAGACAGGACTGACTGTTTTTTATTTTATCTTCACTGCTTTTTGTGGAGAGTCCCTATCTTTTAAAAAAAAAAACAAAAAACTCGGTACCAATGTCTGTATAATATTGTGAGCCCTGACCAGGAAAACAAATTATTAGTTCTGTTGTTCACTTTTCCAAAATGTTCAGCAGTGTAATATCTGAGGCCTTGACAAATGTCTGTATATTTATCTTTACGGTAACCTGAAATGGATAAAATGGTAGCAGTGTGCCTATTGTTAGACACTGGAAGATTAATGGCAGAAATATGCATTAATTATTTTGAGTGCTGAATTTAAATACCAAGATCCTGGTTTTTCAAAATTTTTTTTAATGGTACCTTTTTGCTGACATCTGTCATCAACATCACTTACAAATGAAAATGTTCAACTTTTTTACAAATGGAGCAATAAGGATGGGACCCACCAGTCTAAAGGCAGAGATCTCTATTGTAGACATTACATTTGGGGATAGAATCATAGAATCATTTAGGTTGGAAAAGACCTCTAAGATTGAGTCCAACCGTCAACCCAACACCACCATGCCCACTAAACCATGTCCGTAAGTGCCTCATCTACACGTCTTTTAAATACTTCCAGCGATGGTGACTCAACCACTTCCCTGGGCAGCCTGTTCCAAGGCTTGACCACTCTTTCAGTAAAGAAATTTCTCCTATGTCACACTAGGCATTCTTGATGGAAAGACATTGGTGTTCTTAGGGAATTACTTGTCTCATTTTAGCAATTCCAATGCTTAGCGTAGAAAACACTACTTACTTTTGTTCTTGCTCTTTCAGTTAACAAGTTGAATCAGTTCACCAAGGGCTCAGATGATCACCCTAGCCAACACAACAAAAGCGGTAGCAGTATTTGGCCAAGAGCGAAAGGGAGGCTGGCATGCAGCTCAGTTGTATGTATGCATTCCTTCATCCACACAGATATATACCCTCACCTTTATCTACACAGAACTCTGAGAGGTTGCTGTATTTTCAAGACTACTGTGAGACACTCAGGAGCTTAAGAGTCATTTTCATTGAAACACAAGGAAAAGATATTTAATGTTTGATTCCTAAAGAAACCCTTACATCTTTAGAGTGGTAGATCATATTAAACAATGTTGTAACCAAAGTACCATGAAAGTTCCTCAGAGCAAGAAGAACTCAACTTGTTAGGACCAGCATCAAGCTATATACCATAATTATGCTACATCACCCTCTTTTAGAGCAGAAGTTCCTCCTTTTTCCTACACAATGTAGGACTTAAGACTCCTTTGCCTTCAGGAAAGGATATCACACTACCTTTTTTCTTCATCAGTTAGACTAAGCTGGAGACATGTCCTCCTTCTGTTTCTCTCATGGGTGATTTGTGTGGAACATGATAGCCTTGTGGACAATATTTTTGGGGACTTTCTTTTGTTTTGTTTTTAAAGGAAGGTTTTAAGACAGCCTGGTTATATCATGTTGGGAAGAGATAACAAATACTACTAGATCAATACTATACATTTTCAAATGTCATAGTATGTGGAGGTCAACTTATACAGAAGAGAGATGTCTACTCTTTGCAATGTTGCTATGGAAATAAAAAAGTCTTGATAATAGCAGTATTAAAGAGGAAAGCATAGTTCTTTGATTTATTCATGATGTTATTAATGAAACAACCAATAAAAGTTAACCAGAAATTATAACTTTCATAAACTGACAATTTCTAATGGAAAATATCTTTCTTGAAAATTGTCAGTGGAAACCTGTAATGGGATACATAGTCTTTCACCTGTATATTGTAAATTTTAATTTAGCCCTGATGAATAGTGTGCAAATACATGACATATGTTTGATTTTGGCAAAATAAGAAATAAATCCATGGAAGGTGATATCACATAAAAAGAATGGCATATACCTAAGAAATGGATTCAGAAATTAGTTGATTATTAACTTGTACAGAATATACAAATTCAATCCTAAACGTCCAAATTAGTAGTCAGTATGCTACAGAAGTAATGCATATTAACAGCACCTAACATTTCTAAAATGTCTTTATTTTGCCTATTCAATAAACAATGTTGGCATTGCTACCTTGCTATTCTAAATATAGTAGTAGCAGTTGATGTTCAAGGAAGATGTTCATTTGGAGAGATGAATAAACAGAATTGTTCTGCTGTGTAACTACAGCAGTATGTCATAAATGGTTTTTAATAAGTAACATTATATACAGTGACACTGACTATCTATGGTCGGAGACAGGATTTAATAAGAACTCTTGATTTTTTAATTGCTTCTATTTATCAGCTACTTTATGCCCTTAAATAATTTTTCTGTCAGAACAATGTGGGTTTTTTGCAATGTGATTATTGAAATTCAATCTATAGAACCTTTCTGCTTTTGTTATTAGGATGATGCCAAATAAATAGTAGGCTTCTTGACCAGTGTTGCAAATGGGATGCTGAGCTGAATGGTCCCAGTGTGGCTATTCTAATGGCTTTATGATATGTAAGGGAGACAACAGAAGGTCTTCATGAAAGTTTCTCTGGGATATTTAATGAAATAAAGGGAAGAAAACTCTATAGGAGTCAGTTAGAAAAAGGGTCTTCAAGGGCAGCAGTATGAAGACCCACATTTCAATAGCAAAAGTGTATATTTGCAGAGTTAAAAGAGTGTCATGTTAAAAACAGATTCATCTTTGTAAGGGAAATTAAAGGCTAAAATATGACAAAACATTACAAAGTTAAGCCAAGCATATGCTGTTAATGAGTATTTGTCTCACTCCTTTAAACCCACAGTCTTTTTCAGCATGTTTGATATGAACCATATAAAACCATTTTTGTTATCCCTGTACGTTACAGATGGACTCATAAGAAGTCTATGTAAACTGTGCAATGGTATAGGTAAGAGCTTGTTCTTATTCACAACTTTATTACATGACCCTTACATTAGGGACTTTTGTTTGTGTGCTTGTTTCAGCTGACATTTCTGGAGACACATAGCATACTTTCTCAGTTCACTGTTAGTGAGAGCACATTCAGCACTTAATAAAAATATATAAGAAAAATTTTTGACAATTCCTTTAATAATCTTCTTTATAAGTAAATCAGCAGTACATTTTTGAAGAAATTAATCCTCTAAAATATAGGAGGGACAATCAAATATTCATCAGTCAAGGAGAGAAGAATTGAAATAACACTTATATTCCTGGATTTCTTTTGCTTGTCTGCTGAGAGGTAAATTGTTGCCAGTATTCAGCAGTCAGGGAATACTCAACAGCAAGATTTATAAGAGTTAGTTAAACAAATAAATATATATGTATAGGGAAAATCTTCAAAACAATTAAAGGCTGGGGAAGCTTTGTCCAATCTATGAATATAAAAAAGAAGATTTTTACCTATTTCTGTATTCTGGACAGACCATATCATCATCAGAAAAATTTGCCACATGTTGTCAAATGATTTTTGTGTCATCTGTCAATTTTCTGTCATTCAGGATATTTCCAGGAAGAAACGCTTGTCACAAGAAAAAAGATCTAGTTAGTAGATGAACTGACACTATATAGATCAAGAAAAACATTTTCATGTGCTTGGGTGTGGAACCTGCCTTTTCCTTAAAATGTTCTGTAGTCTAGTGAAGCCCGTGACATTGGCTGAGGCCATCAGGTCTAAATAGCAGTGCTATCTAATAGTAGTAATAAAAGTTAAAATCTTATATAAAATGTCTCATACAGCAAGAGAAGATTTTCATAATTATTCTTAATATCTGGTTATTTCCTGGTGTCAAACACAAATCAAACTGACTTTTAAAAGCTTTGCAGACATTGTCAAAATTTGATAGAGACAATATTCATACATATGTACCATGTGCCACAATGAATGGAAATCCTTAAAAGACACAATGGTAGTCTTCTCTGTTTCACTGGGGTTTGGGTATGTGAATAAAGGATAATAAAAATGTAGCTGTTTGTAAAAATCAACATTAAAAAAAAAGTGTTGAAAAACTACCTATAAGACTAGTAAATGGGAAGATGTTTAAGTAGCACTTGCATCTTGAAGTATGTCATGGTCACAAACTATGATTAAAGTTTTACTTTCGCCAAGAGTTTTGAGTGACCCAAGTTAAGCTGTGTGGCAACCTAAAATATGAAAATCCCTCCACAAAGGAAAATCTCAGATGGATTAATTTTATACCAACTTAAATATTTCATATTGAGAAATGTAAGATAGATATTTCACTTAAAATTTTACTTCAGATTATTTTTGTACATTGTAAAATACTTTAAACCACATCTCCGTGAAAAATTCAGGTTGCTCCTAAAATATCAAAATGAAGCATTCTTAATTTTTCTGTCAAATTTCCATAAAATTCAATCCAATCTCAAAATGCTTTTGATATATCCTGATGCTATACTGTTCCATTGAAATTTCTCTAGTTGATAGTGAATTAGATATAGTCTAACTACCTGCACACACATTATTTCTGAAACATTATGTCAAAGTAAGTTCATTTTTTCTGGCTGCATACTTTACAAAGGTATTAAAGCTGAAGACATGTTTGTTGTATAGTTTTCAAAGATTCACACTTCACTGAGGAAATAAGAGCTCTCAGGTAAAAGCCAAGTTCCACTGGACATAACTGATACCAGTGAGACTTCAAAATTAGAATAGCTCCATACTTAAAATCTACCCAAAAAAGATAAAAATAGTCACGCCCAGTGGGCTCTTCAGACCTGTAGGAAGTGCTTTGCAGTTGATACCCCATCTGATGTGTGACCCCAGACCGTGAGATGGGAAGACATTGTTTGCTGTAAATTTCCCAGTAAATCACCATTTCCCCTAAAGAGGGGAAGGTTTGGGAGGGAGACTGGAGCCTCCAAGCTCTTCCAGCCCAACACTGCTGAGGGCTGTCCAGTGAATGCCCCAGTTGGGGCACAAGCATCAGCAGTGGAACAGAGAATTTGCTGACACAGCTTGGCTCCTGAAGTGCTGTTGTGCACACTTTAACTCTTTCCTCAGAGAAGAATCTTCAGTGCACCAATTAAATCAATATTTGTATCTAGAACAAATACTTGCAGTTGTGTGTATGAAAAGGAAAGAAATGAAATTATGAAATGGAAAGAATCTATTTCACCTCATTAACAATGAAGAATCTGTTCCATATATAGAAATACTGCTTTACAGCTGTCTTCAGATGCACTTTAAAAAACAAAAAAACCAAAAACGAACCAAAAAACCAACACACCACAACCAAGAAAAAAACCCTTAGTTTGAATTTAATCTGATTATTCTTAAATGTTTGTTAAGCTTTCCTGCTTCTCTTACTTTTTTCTTTCTTTCTTAAGTAAAAAAGCTGAAAGGTAGGGGGTTGAGGGTTGTTTGCTGTTTAGTTTTTTTTCTTTATAATAGCTGTATTTACACGTTGGAGAATTCTTACTTGGGTCTTAGATTAGACTAATTTGTTCATTTTAGCTTTCTGTTGTACAAAGCTGAATTCATTTCTAAGGGATTTTTAACTACTGATATCTTATACCCTAAATAGAATCAGATGTAGCCCCATACTATTATTGTCACATTTGAAAGACTAATGCAGATTTTCAGGTGATCTCATTTCAGTCACTTTCATCTTTTCAAGAGTATGTACCCCTCTTTCCTTAGAGTGGCTGTTAACACAGTATAAAGTTTACCTAACTTGAACTCAATCTTACAATAGCTGTGCATGCAAAATTATATTTCAATTATATAGACAGGTAGAATTAAGAACAACCTAAAAAAGGCTTAGCTGTTACATTGGCAGTTTGTATTAGATGCCAGGAAAGGGTAAAGGATAGATGACTGTCCATGTTTTGCCTGGCTTCTTTGTCACCTAACAAAGTCTTACAAGGACTTTGACACCTGCCAAAGGTACAGGACAAATTGCTTCTGTTTCCAGCAAGGCACTGGGGCTGGCAGCACACAGAGCGACTGCATTGCGGTTGCAGCCCGGAGCACCAGTCCGGTGCAAAGTCAGTCACTTTGGTTACTTCTGACCTGTGAGTTAGCTAAATTCATTCACAGATCGGTCTTTTCAAAGAAAGAACTACTTTTTTTGTCTCTTCAAAAGTGTAAAGCACCTAGAGCAAAAGGTAAACAAACATATGTGCCCAGAGTTTAGCATTTGAACTTTTTTTTGGCACATCGTTCAAGAACCCGTCCTTCCAGTTCATTTTAGCAGTGCAAGGGGAGGCAACCTGCCTCCCATTCTGTCGGGTATCCCTGCTACCTGTCTGCTTTTACTGAGACATTGTGGTCAAGTTCTTGCCACTCGCTTCTTTTTTCCTTCTCTAGTGCTCTGCAATCTGAGAAAGGTAAATGTTGCCACCCTTGCTGGAGCCAGAGGGTATTCCCCTTTCGGGAACACTCCCCCATCCATTGTTTTTGCAAGGAGCCTTATCTTTCTTTCTGTCTTGTTTCCTGTTGGGGTTCCACCTTTGCAGCCTCCTTTGATTTAATTCCAGCAATTCAGGAGGATTAATATTAGCCAGATAGATTTAGGTGCATCTAATATTTATATATTATATACACACACACACCCCCCCCCAATTTTCCAGTTCTCCTTGATAGAGCTTTTTCTGTACTCAATGTAAATCTCCTTTGTATGCCTCGAATTCTCGTGCTAGAGTGTAAAATCCACATCATAATTTGCTTGTGTGTGAAAGCAGCACTGAAGTACTACTTTTCTGCTTTTTGTATTTGGGACCTCTAAGAGCATTGCACAGAGGCTGAGATAGTGGAGGCCAAGTAGATGCACTTTAATAAATAAAGACAATCCCATGGATAATTTTGAGTAGTTGGATGTATAAAAACCCCACAGTGTCTTTTATAATATGGCAAAACAATTTAATATATTCTTGTTGATCGCAGACAGAATAAATTCTTATATGAGGTTATACACTTGTTTTGTTACTTTGAGTTAGTGGAGAATGCACTGCTATGCAATAAGAAACATACCATAGAATATAAAACTTCATAAAATATATCACAAATTATATGATCATCTTTTTGTCTTTACATAGATTAAATCCTGAAATCATTTGTAGAACAAATCTAATCAGCCTGAGTTCATAGCATGAATCTGAAAAGTTATTTGACCTTTTCAAATGTACCCGTGGGTAAACCCTCCTCCTCCCACAGCAATCTTTTGATATATGCAAAAGTACCTCTCCTGGCCCATCTGCTACTTCAAAGTACATTCAGTGTGTGGCTTTTTTAGACATTGGTCTTAACTGATTAACCTGTGCTTACGGTCTGTGTCCACGAAAAAAAGATGAGAGAAAAGATTAGTGCCCAGGGCTCGGGGAAACTGTTCCTGAGAGACTTTCGACTTTATCTGCTTAATCAGTAATTGGTTGGAGTATGACTGGGTGGAAATAAGCAGTCAACTTCCTGCATTCACAGGGGTGGCAGCCGCAGCTGAGTCGAGGAGCATTTGCTTTCCAGGCACAGGAGTGTGTGGCTCCTTTCAGGCAGCATACTTCAATGAAGTTGATTATATAGCGTTTTGTTTCCAGTTTTCCCAGGAATGCATCTTTTTGGCTGTTAGTCTTATGCTGCTTCTGTTGGAATAAAATGAGTTTACCATCTAGCTGTGAGCACCTGACTCTGGAGAAAGTGGCTAGATTCCGGAGTGCTTACATTCACGGATCACCTTATGCTATTAACAAGCCAATTGATATTAAACAGCAAAGGAGACGGTATGAGACTTTATTATTCTTCAGCAAAATGTTTGCATTGTCTACAGGTTGCTGACTTTAAATCTTCTGTGCTTGTGTGTAGAGAAAGGGGGAGAAGGGGCATGCTATAAAAAACCATCTCGTTGTGTTTGTATTCAGTTTTGAATCATGGAAGAGAGGAGTAGTGAAAAAAGGAAAAAACACAGTAAGAGCAGTAAATATAGCAGCACAAAGTTATATTTGTTTTACACAAAGATATGAACAGCATATTTACCATTTGGACAGGACAGTACTGTATGTATGTACAGTTACAAATAATTAGATACTTTTTCAGGGAAGAAATGTTACTTAATTTTTTTTTAATACAAGTAAACTAGGGCTGTTGCTCTCTAAATTTCAAGCAAAAATGTACTAGGAGTTTGATTGGTCACAAATTATTTCTTAATCTTATTTGTCAGATATGCATTACATGGAATATTTTCAGTCTTTTTACCTGGAATATATTTGTTTCATATTTTAGCATATATCATATTTTGTTTGCATATTTTAGCAGCCTTTTGCATATTGTTCAGTGTGGCAGAATTTCTTTCTCTTCAGTTTTATCAAACTGTGCCATGAAGAGAAACTTCCTTTATGAATGGAATTGAAAGACTTACTGAAACTTCTTGCATAAAAAAATCAATTTCCCTTGATTCTGTCCTAGTGGAAAAAACAGATGTAAAGTTCCGTGTGGGATCAGAGAACTGCTGATATCTGGTTAGTGTTTTAGCAGAGGCAATTTTGAGTAAAAGGTAAACTAGTGAGATTCTTAAAAAAAGTTGCCTTAAGAAGAATGATCTTTTATTCCAGCTGCCTTCCCAAAAGTAGTTTCAGGTTAAATCAATGTTTATAATCTGAAGTCTTTCATGTGCGTATATGGTACATAATACTTTTTATTGAAATGAGAAGGTTACATGTAGATTTTAAATAGAAAATAAATAGAAAAAGGAGAATGAAAAATCCAATGTGAAAACTTCAATGAAAACTTTTCTTCAGTTTAAAAAAAATTATACCTTTCCACAACATTCCTGATAATGTAGTTTAAAAATAATACTCTATTAAAAAACAGTAATCAAACTAATAGAAAATTTTGAGTAGTATTTCAAAAAAATCTTCCTATTTTTAACATGTTAAGGAATTGCTTTATTGATTTAATGTGAGTTGCTTAGAGAGCTCCATGATTTTTCTACAAAATTGGCTTTCCTCTTGAATATGCTGCTCATTGTTCATAGTTTGAAAAATCAATGTAATACATAACTTTTCCCAAGATTATATTTCTCTGTCCTAAGATATTAGGCTATATTAAAGCCCAAATTTTGTTTTTTGGTATTAGAAGGGCATATTACTCTGTTCTGTAAACTATTTGCCACTATGTGACTACACATCAATATAACTTCATCAGACCTGGTGGGTGTATTGGGGAGAAAAAAAACCCAGTGAAATTTAAATGCTGTTGTACAAATTCATAACTTGATTTTACCACCAGTGATTCATTTGTGTGTATAAGCCAGAGAAATTTCCTCCTTTATACTGTCTTAACAATGGGGAATGTATTCCAATCTCTGGTACCTTTGAAGAATGTAGAGGCTGATGCTAGTATCTGCTGAATATGATGTGATACGTCTGTTGGCCTCCATCTCCAAAGCCTTTCTAAGGCATCACACTAATCTGAGGCCACATACCACTGCCTTTCAGAAAGAAGACTCTCTCTTGTGTAATAACTATCCTAGTTAAGATTTTAGCCTCTTTTATAGTTAGTGTAACACTTTAGTCTCAGGGTTTTCATAAAAGATGTTGATGCATTGTGTGACTGCGCATTCTTCTTTCTTTTATGCAATCTCAACCCCAAATCGGTTAAAAACAATAATTAAAAATAGTGTTAGGAATTGAAGATCTTCCACGTGCCAAGCAAAGTCATAGTTCTTTACGTGTTGTTTCATCTTCTTTAAGAAACTCATGCAAGCAACAGTGCAGGATTGTACTCCAAACAGCTGGAACTCCTTGCTGTCTTTTTCAGGGAGAATAAGAGGTGCTACACACAAGTTAATTTCAAATATACTCAAAATGTTTATGCGTCGTATGTTTCAGTGCACTAGTTTAAGGCAGAAATTGCAAAAAATAGCAGGTAAGGAATTTCTAAGCAGAATATGATTATTAGTTATGTGGTGCCAATTATTACTTAGGAGCTTTTGAGAGAGTAGAACTCATAATTAAAATATTTTAAAGGATTAAGGTTAATGGCAGTATTCATATAGTGGAAATGAAAGAAATTATTGGAACTTATTGGAGCCAGAACCTGAATTAGATTATGCAATATTTAAGATGACTGGGTCACTAGGAAAACTACCTCCTAATACACCAAATTAGTTTTCCTGAGTATGGATTTGCAATGAGACTTTTCATGGCTAATAGAAGAAAACACAGATTTAACTGTCTAGGAGGAGTGTGGATGGAAGGAATGTTAGGGGAATTGTTTGCCATTGGGTAGCATAGTTTATATTTGCTTATGGTAGGTGTATGAGATACGAGAGTTTCTCTCAAAGATCACACTATTTGTGTTACTTAACGTGCAAGAAGTCTCTCAGCTGACTTGGGTTTTGTCATCAATGCAAAGAGGTATCAAAGTTTGGGGGAGTAATTGCATCTTTCATAACCAGATACTCCCCAGAAGTGCCAGGTGGATATATCTAGGTTGTGGAGTTAGGACTATGAATTGTTTTGATAAAAAAACAGGTTTTGATAAAAGCAGGTCTCTTTTTAGAGAAAAAACCAATCATTCATGTGCATGCATGTAAATGTTCTACATACACACACGCATACATATATATATACACATTTTGAAATGACGTCATGCTTGTTTTCATGGCTGTTACCAAAATTGAGATAAGCATTTATATATTTTAATAGTGCTAGTTGAATATTTCCCAGTGTTTTTTGAAAGTGAAAACTTTTTGCAGAATTGCATGACACCCAGTTGTCTGGAGATTTTAAAACTGATAATTCCATTTTGTCTTTAGGAAGAAATGTGTCAAATTTCTGTTTCAAAGGAGATTTTTGGTTTTAGATTTTTATATCATGAGGCTTCTAAAGGCTAATAGAAAATGAAAAATGAAACATTTCAGACATTTAATACCAAATACATTTCAATTAACCTGAAATGCAAGCCTTTTAAAATTTTGGGTCATTTGGAATTTCCATTCTGCATTAGGATTCTGTTCCTAGAATAGGATGAAATTTCAGAATTGCAATACTACCAGTCAAAGCAAGAAGACTGTTTCTTATATAGGCCTGCATCTGAATACAAGTAGGGTTTTTTTGTCAAATCGCCAAGCTATTGAATTGGAACACGGCAATGTTTCAATTGCAATAACACAGTGGTGGAAGTTAGGACTTGGACTAATGTTCATATATGAGTTATATCTTCATGTCCATGAAAACAGAACAAAAAAATCAGTGACCCCAATATATGGTGAACCGTGCCACAAAGTGTGTCGTGTTCCAAGAAGCAATTGATTTCATTGGAAACTAATTGGTGGGGAAAAAAGTTATTTGTTCTAATTGAGGTATAAAGGAATCTCTGCTTTTTCTTCTATTGAAAAAAGAATACAGAGGGAAATTATATCTAATATGCAGGGGGAAACTTTTTTTTTAAAATGCAGTATGTAGTAAGCACTGCTTGTGCAGTGCTTAGATGAACTCGTTGAGCTAGAAGTGACAACATAATGAGCACTTGGCTGGTCTGATATTGATCTAAAACTTGCTTATTAAAACCTGTCATTAATGTTTCTTCATCTGTGGCACAACCTGACCTGTAACAGGGGGCTGACTAGCTATTTAATTTATTTCTATTCTGTTGTCTGGTTGATGTGAGCGACTTCATTTCACAAGCAGGTCCTGCATTGTAACATTTTAGTACTCATGCTCTATTCTGTCTGAAATGCGCTCTAAAAACTGCTTTTTGTTTAGGAAGGTATGTTGTCCCATCATATGAAAAATGTATCGTATACCTTCAGTTTGCCCTGTTGTAAAACTCCATAGGGTAGATTATTTTGGAAATTATAACTTTCAACACTTCTAGGATGCTTGAAATAAATGCTGCTTTAGTAGGTGATGGTGTTTTCAAATCAACTTATATCATACTGTAGTGGCACACTGAGGAAGATCCTCAACTGGCTTGTGAAACTGTTCCGTATGGTAAAATTCCCATTGCCTTTTCTACTTCATCCTCCATCATCATGGATGGTGTTGAGCTGTTTTGGAAGCTTGCTTCTTCTCTGCTGACCTTTTAGTATAGAGAAGATGCCTAACCACGTTATACTCACAGCACTGGCACCATCCTCACCCGCACTACCTTGCAATTTCCGTCCCTTTTGTCCTCCCCCTAATATGGGATCTTTTTGTAGGCAAAGTGCCTGAAATAATTTGCTTATGGCCCATGCTCTTCTTTATAGTTTCTATGAAACACGCATTCTTTCCCACTGTGAATGTCAGGTGATGTCAACTGTCCTGACCTGCCACCCTTATATCTCTGTAATATAAATTGCTGTGTGGAGGGTAATAAAATGCTTTGCATTTATGTATTTTATTTCCTTCTTTTTTGTGAGCAGTACTGGCATAGATTTAGAATGATAATTTATTAAGGACATTTATTTTATAGACAATTTCTAGTAGTAGAAAAAAAGTTGGGTTTTTTTTTAACATTACGCCATCCCTTTATTCCTTCTGGCTTTTCTTCTTACAGGCATGAATGAAATGTTATTACATATCTGCTATTTAACTTGTTTCATTTCAAATATTTTTGTATTAATTTCTCTTAAAATAGAAAACAATGGATGATTGACTGCTGCTGCATAGAGCTCACTAAGACTCTAATTACTGTTTTTTGCTTGTTTCTTCTTCTTTAGAAACATTGGTGCATCTGAATTGAGGCTTAAGATAGCTGTGACTAAAAGAACATTTATAGCATAGTCTGTTTTACTAGCTGGCATTCTTTTTAGTGCATGACTTTCAACTCTAATTCCCTGACATAAATTGTAAGGTGAGAATCTTAGGTTTATTTTTAAGTTTCTAAACCTGTTGGGCTGGAAAAAAATTGCATGAAAATATTATGCAAGTATGTCCAAAAACAAAACAAAAAAGCAAAAAAAAAGTCTTTTAAATTTCTTTTTCCCAGTTAAGTTGTAAGCATTTCAGTTCCATTTTAATTATTGCATCTAATGTTTTGTTTCTCTCTTGCATTAGAATCATTTTGTAATTGGGAGAAATTCTTTCAAAGAAGGCTTAGTTGGAGGACACTGGCAAAGTATTTATATCTGTCACAACCTAAAAATTGAAACATATGTTTCATATATGTTCATGTGTCTCTATATACTCCTAATAAAATGTATTTTGAATATTATATGCAAAGTTAGAGATGTATTTTTGCATGGATTTTTGTATTTTTTTTTAAGATTAAGAGGAACTGCAGTAAATATTCACATACAATGGAGTAAGGATCATTATCTTTAAAAATTGAAAGTTACATCAATTTTTGGAGAGAGTAAGATTCTGAAACATAATGTAGAGATGAGGCTCTCAAAGTAGAACAATAAAAGGAATCGTCACAGCTGTCAACACTACTAGGCAAGTATAGACGCTTAAGTGATGACTCAAATGATGAAAATACTATCAGAATTTTTGTTAGCTTCTTTTGGTTTAGTTTGTTGTTAAACAAGATGAATTTTTGATTACTTTTTTGGTTATTTCAGTTTTGGTGACTTTCCCCACAAGTCAGGATTACCGGAGAAATACTGTTCTTAAAAAAATCTGTATTACAGCATATTATTTTATGTGTTGATTGATTTTGTTTGAAAAGAAAAAAAGCAGAACATGCTTTTGAGCAAAAGTTAAAAAGCAATCTGAACAGCATAAGCGGAATTAGCCCAGTGAAGGAAGGATGGCACTGTGTATTTTCAGGAATTATAATGACTTGCACAGTAAGAAAGTAGTTTAGAAATAAAAAGTTTGTTGTTTGTTGTAACAGTAAGTACAGGAGAGTTACTATTGAAGTGTACATGGCTTGTTGCAGTTAGAATGTAGTTTCATTAATCAGTTATTAAATCTTACATAGTCAATAGCAATGGCTGTGGGGGGAAAAAAAGGTAAGACCAACTAAGTAACTAACTAAATGAGATTGCAGTGATTCAGAAATTTGCCCAGTATATAATACATTTAAATTTTCAGACTAGAGATTTGGCCAAAGCTGATACAAGCTTTCAAAAACTGTTTAAGAGTTGAGTAGTAGGTTTTAGTTTGTCCCTTTATCTCCCCTTGTATTATACAAAAACCCAGCTAAGATTTTCTATGATACAATATTCAGTTGTATAGCTGCAGCTTTCTTCACATGGAAAAGGTCTTTGTATGATATGCTCTTATTTGTTTTCTTTCTGCTTTTAGTAATCCTAGTCTGTTTTGTAACTCATCTGGCAAATATCCATCATAACATTGTTCTCAAATCACGCATTTATAATTTTAATGAAGGTAAAGAAGTAAAGTGGTAAGAAGTAAAAATGTTAGGAAGCTTGCCACTGAGATCTTTAATTGATGAGAGTCCTGATAAATTATAAGATGTATTGTTTGTGTAAACATGTAGCACAATTGTATATTTTCCTTAATCTCTCGTTACTTTTCAATAAAAGCAAAATCAAATAGCTATTAGAAAAGCTTATTGGATGTCAACTAACAAATGTCTTCCAAAAAGTAAATAATAAGAACCAGCCACAAAGGAGCATATGTTGCCGAATAGATAAGCACAGCCACTGCATCGTTATTACTTTTTTTTATTTAGTAATGGGAATGTACATTTAAATAGCTTTATGACTGAGACAAATCAACAAAAGCCAGGAAGTTTGAAGCAGATGCTTACATTCTGGGGTATGTTCATGATTTGATAAGGGTGAATATCACCCATTAACATTGCAGGAGTTGCATACATGCAACACGGAAGATTGGACGATATACCCATTTGGTTTTCACATGTGTTCCTCTGAGTTTGCAACAGCTTGATTCCAGAGCCATATGTGCTTGGTGTCTTAAGTAGAAATATTAAGACGATGTGAAGACTCTTTCAGTTATTTACTTGTACTTCTATGCTTTAGGAAAAAGATTAGTTTTGTTGAGATGCCTAGGTGTGAAGGTTTCATGTTACAAGCTAGTGGCTACTAAGGCCTAGTAGTACTGTGCCACAAACCCAACTTCAGTATTTGCTATTTTACTCCTATATTTTTAGGGAATTATATTGATGTGCCTCTCATGCCACACAGCTACTTTCAGTCTTACTTGCTTCTTCGGTCATGGCTTTCTCTGTTCATAGAGAACAACATAAAGTTACTTTCTCCAGTGTATTTTTTTACATCTTTTTTCACTCTTCTGAAATTTGTGTCTCTCTTCCTTGCTTACATTCTTCTTTGCAATCTGCTTTATATTGCTTTGACCATCTAAAGAAGCCCTGAAATGGAAATTAATTTTCTTTGCAGCTCCTTACAGCCAAGATTTAGCTAAGTTGCCTTTTAAAAAGGAAGTGTTTTGTTTTTTTAAAGCAGGTTGTTATTTGCAAGTGGATTTTCAATATTATCCTTTTCAGTTTCTAAGTCATATGATTATTTGTAATTACAATCCCTTCTAATCAGGCTTCTTCCTTTTACTAGTATATTTTTCTCTCCCTTTCATGGGTAAACTACTGCCATTGGTTTTTTGGTGATACAATAATTTGAAGAAAGAGTTCTGTGTCCTTTGTTAGTTCACTAAACAACTCAAATTTTGTCCAGGATTTAGAACCTCACGTAACAAATATAGTTCTCTGTATTATAGCAACTGCTCAGATGCATCTTTCATTTGCATCTGCTCAAGTGCTGGAGTGATTAAGCCTTGTAACGATCTCTAAATGGAATATAGGATGATGATTTAATCCTCTCTTCAAACTTTGCTTTTTAATGAAATACTTAACTTTTTCTTGTCACTTAGACATCACTCAGATCTATTGTTCTGATACTTGTTAACAGTGGTTTTTAAAATGTTGCTGATATTAGAGGGGATCATTAATATATCTTCATGGGCTGGTAAAGCAATTGTATGAGTGTATTTTATGTCTATGTGATATTGCAGAAATAAATAATTCTGAACTATGTTCAGGTAAATCAAGAAAGTTCAGAAACCCAAAGATTTTCAGTTGAATTTCAAGATATACAGAAAGACACTTCATAAAAGGCTGTATTTTCCTGAAAAAAGGAAGAGCGAAGACATAAATATCAACCTTAATAAATTTAGATAACTTTTTGCTATCAATATTGATGGATTTGCCCAGTGGAAATATTTGAATTAACATAAAAGCTTGTCCGTGATTTGAGTATGCTTGTTTCATAGCTAACAATCTGGAGCCTTAGCTCACTTTGAAGGCTGCTGGGTACTATGGTGACTCAGATAATAAGCAGTGATAATAACAGATACAGTTGTGGAACTTTGATATAAATTATTGTCTTACTGATGAGAAAGTAAATGCATAGGTGTAGACATGCGTAGTACTGATGACTGCTGAAACGTGCGATATGACAGCTCTCTGAAATAAAATATCTATTGGAGAAATGTTACTTATCATAGGGAAGCTAGATGTGAATTGCTGTAAAGTGCATTTTGAAGGTTGTATGGAAATACCATTCAGCTTCACAAAATGAAATTATTAGAACTGTGGATTCTATATCACAAAATAGCATCTCCCAAAGGAAATGTCATGAAGCACAAGGAAGTACCAGGACTGTCACTAAACATGCCATCCTCAAGCTGACAGCTGTAGTGAGACCTGTTTTGCTGATTTATCACAGCAGCCAGAATATGCTGTCTCATAAAAAGGGCAAACTTTATGATAATTAGTCTGGGATAAGTCCATTGTAAGTCTCTAGAGCTGTATTAGTCTCTCCCATCATGCTGTGGCATTTCAGAGCTAGAACAGCCAGAGAGTTCCTAGGCCAATTCCCCTTTCACCCCCACAAAAAACCAAAACCCAAACAACCTCCCATCCCCAATCCCTCATTTGCATGGCATGACTGAGAGACAGATGTACTGAGAATTTGAAAATGGGTGATAAACTGACCAAGAAGATTATTATTTGGAAAATGGGAAGTGTAATCCTCCAACCATTGCATAACAAGTTGCATAAAAGAAAGGTGCTTATAGGTGGAGAAGTAATATTATGTGTTGGGTTTTCTAACTATGTAGCAAGAGATGTGTAGAATACATATTCCACAATCAAATATTCCACAACCAAGAAAAAGATTTAGAAGTATTAGTTTAAAATGGAAAAAAAAAAAAGATATTCCTAACTCTGAGTTAAATTTTATCCTTTTTGTGCGGCCCTTAAATAATTTTCTTTGACAAAAAATAATGTTTTTTTAAGATCAGAAGCTTGAAGAAAAGAGGCTGAGCTAGCAGAAGAAGTTAAATTAATCTATCTATATAATAGTAATTAAGCAGCTGGGTTGAGATTCAACTCCATAGTAATTTAAAAGCCAAGCATCTTTGTTAATAGTTTTCCAAGTTTCATCCAAGTTTCTTTTGTAAGTATTGAAAAGAGAAGAGCATCTCCAGAGTTTTGTCCAAAATTGACCTTTAACACAGGTGGAATGAGTAATCTTTTCAAGGTACCTGTCTTTGTCCATTACTATACATAGACATAGTAAGAATATATTGAACTAAACCCCTAACTTTTAAATGACTGAAAGTAAATGAAGTTATATTCTATTTCTAATGAAACAATAGATTTCTTTCATCCTCCTTCCTGCGCAATACGAACAAGTAAAGCTATTTAGAACAGTTGCTCGAGATACCAGAAACAATGTAGACCGTTGGAAGAGAAGTCAAAATTATTTTTCATAATATGTTAAAAGAATTCCCAAATTACTAAGTGAAGAAAAAATAGCATAAAAGCAGTTATAGATTAGACCAGGAGTCCATCAAAAGCAGTATCTTGCCTCCAGTGGTGGCTAGTAGGGGCTGTCTATGTCCAAGTATATAACAGAGAACGTGTAATATTTTTGGAAGACCAGGTTCTTGATTATGTTGCCAACAGCAATGCCCGAGAGTGTGTTGAAAAAGCCTTATACACAAGAGCAATATGTTTTTTTATGAAATGGAGGTTGGCTGCCTTTCCTCTGGGCGTGTGTAGCGCCTGCTGCAAGAAGAATCAATTTTGAGATTGAAACTGTGCTGTGAAAGTGTCCCAGTCTCCAGGATCCTCTTTACTAAAAGAGGAAAGATTGGAGATCCCAGAATTATCCTTAAAGATACAAGTTTCATTTTTAAGAAGGAAAAAACTTCAATTATTACTGGCAATAAAATTGCACATCCATACTAAAAGTTGCTGTTTTAAATGTACATGTGAAGTATGGGTCATTGCCAATGCATGTGTAAGTTTTTGAAGAATGAAACAGGCTTTTATCTTAATTTAACATTGCAGGAAAATTGATTCATTAGTTGGTTATTAGTGTGAAGTTCACTTGACCTTTTTCATTTAGTCTTTTAAATTCAAACTAATCTAAAAATAGCATAAAATACAGTACTTTTAAAACTAATTAACTGATTCGTAACTTTTATATATTCAACATTTTAGTTTAGACTCAACTTGATAAATACCCTTCAGGAATTAAAAACAGGCAAAATTAAGACTATATGCACTCCAAAAGAAGCAAAGCACATCTAGGATGCCTTTTTCTTTGGGGGTGGGGGGCAAAAGGGAAGTGACTAACATGACAAATGTCAGAACTTCAGACCAGAGGGACCTGAGGATTGGGCTAATCACGAAGTTGAAGTAAGGAGAAATGCAGAGTGCTGGGTCAGAATAACTCAGGCAGGGAGTGAGTGGCTGAGTAGCAATTCTACTGAAAAACACCAGGAGATTTTGATGGACACCTGGTTGAATATGAGCTAATAGGGCACTTTCATCATGAAGAAAGCAAGCTGCCTACTGAGCTACATTAGGAGGATTGTGGCCAGCAGATAAATGGAAGTAATTATTTTTCTCAGAACTTGTGAGTAACTGAAATACTTCCTGTAGTTTTGGGGTTCCAGTTAAAGAGAGATTTGGAGAAGCTATCAGAGATCCAGTGGAGGGCTACCAAGGTGGAGTAAGGAGAGGTTGAAGGAGATTGGCTTGTTTACTTAAGTGAAGAGAAGACTAAGGAGAGATCTAATAGTCTGGGGCTAATAACAGTCTAATGACACCTAGTGAAGGATAGTTGCAAACAGTGACATAGCAAGCTCTTCTTCATAGTGGACAATGATCTAGAAAGGGGCAATGGTCACAAATTGTGGCTGTGGGGCAGGTAGGTCTCTGTTTTTGACGTAATTTTGCTTTTTTTCTACTGGGAGGGTAGTGCAGTGCTTTAATATGTTGCCTGGAGATACTGTCAGAGCTTCACCCTTGGAGGTTTATTAGACGTAGCTAGACTGTTCTGGGTTGGTGATAGCCCATTTTCCAGCAGGAGGTTGGGTGAGGTGACTTCCAGAGACCCTTTCCAATCAATCTGTGGTTCTGTGGTTCATTGCTGCAATACTCGAGTACTTTACAACAGAAGTTATTTTTCTTCACAATGAGAACTGATTGATGAGTGACTAATATTACTCTCTTCTGTGTGCTGAATATAGCAAAAGTAAGATCAAAGTTTCACTCTTAATTTTATGTACTTAGTTGGATGCCTCAAGGACCTGTGATAAAATTTTTCATGTTTTCAGAAAAAACTTCCTTTAACTTCGTCTATATTTATAAACTCAGCACTTCAGCAAAGCAAGCTCAGATTGCCAGAATATGAGAAAAATATAATTGCCATCTATGACTTTCTTTAGTTCTGCATTCAGTTTCCTTAATAATAAGATTATCCTTTCTTTTTCTGTAATTTCCCATCTCATTTACTACATACCTTCTAATTTGGGCCAAAAGGATGGCTATAAGACGTACTTGTCTTCTCCTCTTATCTGTCCATATTTCCTCTCCCCTCTGCAGCTCTATCGTAGTGGATGAGGTAGACTCTGGTGGATAAAAAGTGTATGTGGTCCTTTCATTAAAGATTGTAGCACAATGCACATGTACAACAAGGATGAAGGTAATTTGCATAGTCAACCTTTAGCCTGATGTTTCCTGAACTATATGTATTTAAGATATTGGTAATTGTATACTGATTGTATGTATCCATTCCAATTCTCAGTGTGTTCTTTTTACACAAGCAGCAATAGAGTCCTCTTTGGATCTTTTGAAATAAAGCCAGGTGAATATTTTTTTAAGAAATGTAAGCTAGCTGAAAATATTTTTAAAAGTTAACTTGCATGCTAATTAGAAAAATAGTCAGGTTTGGATTCATAAAATCGCTAGTGGAAAGCCAGAGGTCTTTATATTTCTCCCAGTAACTCATAAAAGGCTTTCAAGGATAAGGAAAAATTTGTCTAATCCAATTCTCTTGCAGATTATTAAACCCAGGCTTGTTGATCATGCCATGATCTGTGAGGTATTGTAGACATGGAATAAAGAATTCTCCATCTTGCCCAATAAAGCTGTTCTGCTCTGGAAAATATTTGTTTTCCTGATTTTTCATTTGAAATCCTGGAATACTAGTTATTTGCACATTCCTCACCTGAAATCCCTGTCTTACTCTAGATTTTATTTGCTTGCTTAGAAGCTGGAAGGAGGGCATTAGTTACCTTTAATAGTGAAATGAGACAACTGGGCCTCTTGAGGGCCCATAGAAATTGCTTTTAGAAGAAGTGTAATTTGCTGAGATATTTACAGTCAGAAGAGAAAGGGAAAAGGTACAGAAGGATCTGGCAATCTAGTTCTTTGAGGAAATTGCTTTTTTTTTTTTTTTCATGTTCTAAGTCCTTTTCACTAGGAAATGAAATGGGTTAGCCAGTGGCACAATGAAATGACTCACTTTTGCTTTTTCTCTCTGATGTTTTTCACGTATTTTCTTTGTAAATGGTGGGACAAGGCCAGACTTCATGGAACCCATGAGTTTTTGGATGTCCTCCTGCACAGACACCTTGTGTGCAGTTTCATTGTGAGCCAGAGGGACTCTATAGCTGTCCTTTTCTGAGCCTCTGGGGGAGACAGGAACATAAGGGTGATATCTCTGCAAATTTGGAAAATGGTCTTCCAACACAGTCACCAGAACAGTACAGACTTCCCAATTTCTTCAGTCTGTCATGTGCTGTTTTGCAAAGAATACAATAACTACGTAAAATTAAGTGGCCGATAAAATTATTCCATCTGCCTGAATACTTCATGTGAGTATTATGTAGTTGTTCTTATTAAGCGAAAAGTAGTCTATTGCAAAGCAAACTACATAATACCAAGGCTCTAAAATAAAGCCATGCAAAACATGGTGAATTAAAAGGGCAGAAATCAGACTTTAAACACCAAGTGGTTGTAATGTGCTGTTCCCCCCACAGAAGCCAATTGCCTGATATTGCTAACACTTCTGAGATACTGTATTAATCTTGACTTTTAAGTATTTATCTAAGTATAATCTTGGAAAACAAAGTAATGTTTTTTTCTTATCCTGGTTTGATGATTTTTAATTAAATGTTTTGCAGTGGGGGTCTTCTTGAACATTTAATTAAATTGTTCAATGTAAATTATTCATCAGTGGAGGCAATTACATTAAAAAATAATGTGTATTATTGGATCTAAATAAGAAGCTTTTGCAGACAGGGACAGTAATATCATTGTTAAAATAGAAGGCTTAATATCAGTCATAGCTACCAGACAATAGCAGGTGAACCGCATACAAAAGTGCAGGTATGCTTTGAATTTGAAATGCCAGGGCACTGCTACTACTTTCCTAATGGCTGCTCTTGAAAACACTTTCAGTAAATTACAAATTAACTTTTAAATAAGATGATCTATTTCTGTATACAATATTAGAAGCTGTATACAATATTAACCCGGCAGGCAGCCAAACACCACACAGCCGCTCATTCACTCCCCCTGCCCCCACAGTTGGATGGGGAGAGAATCGGAAGGGTAAGAGCGAGAAAAGCTTGTGGGTTGAGATAAAGACAGTTTAATAGAACAGAAAAGGAAGGTGGGGGTGGAATAGAATATACAAAATGAGTGATGAACAATGCAATTGCTCACCACCTGCACTGACCGATAACCAAGTAGCAATCGCTACTTCCTGAACACACCTAACATTCATATAGTGAGCATGATGTCACATGGTATGGAATACCCCATTGACCAGCTGGGTCAGCTGTCCCGGCTATGCTCCCTCCCAGCCTCTTGTGCGCTTGGTAGAGCATGGAAGCTGAATGTCCTTGACTAGTAGGGTACTTAGCAACAACTAAAAACATCAGGTTTTAGTGTTATCAACATTCTTCTCATACTAAATCCAAAACACAGCACTAGGAAGAAATTTAACTCCATCCCAGCTAAAACCAGGACAAAAGTATTATCTACTTCAAAACTCATTGTAGCCCTCAAATCAAGATGAACCTCCCTGAACAGAATATGTTGCTTTTTGCAGAACACTGTAAGAGAAACTAGTAAGATTTTGCAGCATTACTACTCAATTGGCAGTGTTTAATATTCTCTTTAGCTTTGAAGTTAGTTGAAAAGCATTATTCTTCTTAAACAATGGCTATACCAATGTTGCTGTGCAATAATTTTGAAACCACTCTTGAGGTGAGATTTTCTGGTTTTTCAAGTATTTATCTGCATAGATTCCTTTTATTTTTTTAAAAACGGAGGAAGTTCAGCTCTTATGGCCGGGGAGGAATACTCAGCAGAGCTTGTGGGAGTAAATTCATTCAACGGTGTCTTTAGTTGCCAAGTGACTATGTCATGATAAACTGCATTGAGCCAGGCAGCCTTCACCTATTCTTGTGGTGACATTTTCTGTCTGATGTCAGACAGTTAGGATAATCCATGACACCTCCAAAATACTAAGAGTAGTGAAAATTTATTAGGTTTGAGATTTTTCTCAGACTAAGGCAGTGAATGCACAGTGTAGATAGACACAGCAAATCTATCTATATTTTGGAAAGGCAGCTCTACACAGCAAAACACTGGTATTTTATGAAATCACAGTTCACTTATGTCCATTACAGCAGATGCATTTCAAGTGATTCTTAAAGCAAATCCATCAGAAAAGTTTATGGTTGAAAATACTTAAAATATCTAGGCTTCTAATGAGGAGAAAAGTTAACAAAAGACAAGAAGAGCCCAGCTATCTGAACGCTGCAAAGCTTTTTGTTATAAAATAGATGAAATTATTAAATGATATAAGATGACCTATACTGAGTCAAAATCTGATCAGAAAGGGTAAAATGTATTGAAACTTTCTTAACAGCATAATAGCTATGAAATCAATGCACTCTACAGCTGCACTTCCTGATTTCAGCCATGATTGACTGATGACTCAGCTTCATCTGTCACAGTCAACTGTCAATTTACAGAAATATCATTGAAATAATTTCCAGAATATCTTTATTCATTCAACTAAATATTGTCTGTTCTCCAGAACTGTGAAGCTGATAAAAATGATTTAGTGTACTGGCAGCTAATGTTGCAAATCAGCATAGTACTCAACATTTTATTCAAATATAACCTTGCAATACAATATATAATCACAACTTACCATCTACATAATTTAAGACTATCGAGGAACAAAAGTGCTGACTTACACCTTGCAGGTAGGACCAAAAGAAATCCTGTTATGAAACCAAGTTGAAGATCACTGCTGGGAACTTTCAGATCTCTATTTTCCTTTTACTTGTTTTTTTAAAAGTACTAGTAGTTTTGTTCCAAATTTTTATTTCTAGTATGAGTAAAGTTTCTGTGCAAAGCTCAGGATTTCTGTAACTAGTTAATGCAGCTGTAAACGCCTAGAACAAATTTCCAAGGTAATACAGCTAAAGTCACTTAAAATATTCCAGGTCAATCTGGGGGAAGAGCTCAGACTTTTGTATGGGTTTTCAAGAAAAGTAATTTTTGGCTGAAAATGTTGGAAATACAGAACACATCATCTCTCTCTGACCAAAATACGTACATGGTAATGAAGTAGTTTCTTCCATGAATTGGAAAGAAAAAAAGAAAAGCAAAGCCCAGTTATCTTTAGCTCTGAAGTCCCTGAGTCACTTTGTTGAAGTTTAGGAGTATATTGGGGGAAAGAATTATCACGTACCAGGTCTGCTGTTAAAATCTTTGTGAAAATCATCTGCCTTTGGCCATTGATGGAGATGAGAATGAACCTTTTTCTGGTCTAGGACAGATGATCCTATATGTATATTTTGTTTGAAATTCTGTCTATATTTGATAATGTTTCAAAGCTAGTGTTTTTTAGAACTACTTATGTAATTCCCTAGTGTGGTGGGTTGACCTTGGCTGGACGCCAGGTGCCCACCAAGCCACTCTATCACTCACCTCCTCAGCAGGACAGAGTGGGGAGAAAATAAGATGGAAAAAACCTTGTGGGTCAAGATAAAGGCAGTTTAATGAAGCAAAAGCAAGGCTTTGTGCGGAAGCAAAGGAAAACAAAGATTTATTCTCTACTTCCCATCAGCAGGCGATGTCCAGCCACTTCCCGGGAAGTAGGGCTTGAGTACACGTAGTGGTTGCTCAGGAAGACAAATGTCGTAATAACAAATGCCCCCCTTGCCTCCGCGCCTTTCTCTTAGCTTTTTTTGCTAAGCAGAAGCCATGCGGTATGCAATATCCCTTTGGTCAGTTTGGGTCAGCTATCCTGGCTATGTCCCCTCCCAAGATCTTGCCCACCCCCAGCCTACTGGTGAGCGGGGAATGTTGGAGAGACAGCCCTGATGCTATGCCAGCACTGCTCAGCAGTAGTCAAAACACTGTTGTGTTATCACCACCTTTCTACCTACCAATACAAAGCACAGCACTATGAGGGCTGCTATGGGGAAAATTAGCTACACCCCAGCCAGACCCAATACACTTAGCAATCTGATTCAGTGTGCAGGAGTCCCATCTTCATGTCTTCCTGCTCAAAGGAATGGAACCCCTGNGGTACACGAAAGTTGCTCCATTTAGAAAGAGCTCTCTCAGTGTAGCTCTGCATTTTGCTCACTGCCTTTATGATAGAATCATTGAACCACTATATCTTTGAACTTACTACATTATTTTGTCTTACTGAAAGCTCAACTAACCTAACAAACAATTTCCTTTGTCCCTTTTTTGATCATAATCTGAACTGTTTCTCTTGATCAGAGGACTGACCTAGTTTAAGGATGTGTTATTATTTTAGATGTAATTGATCAAAGTGAGAGAAACAATTATTATTTTGAACACTAGAGGGCATGAAAGAATGCCAGAAGGAGAGAAATGCTTTGCAAGTTAAAACACATCTGAAATCCCATAGTTTTCATGATCTTAAAACCTATGGGAAGCTGGATTGGTTTACAGAATCACAGAATCACTCAGGCGGGAAGGCACCTCTGCAAATCCTCTAGTCCAACCTCTCTGCTCAAGCAGGGTCCCCTGGAGCAGGCGGTCCAAGACCACATTGCTTGATAACTTTACGGCTTGATTTGTAGTTTTGATGTGCTCTGAACGTGAAGTGGCCAAAACTATTACGCTATGGTATTGTGTCATTTTTTATTTCAGTCAAGAAGTCTTCAGTAAATTCATTATAGTGAATTTTCTTNGAAGCAAAAGCAAGGCTTTGTGCGGAAGCAAAGGAAAACAAAGATTTATTCTCTACTTCCCATCAGCAGGCGATGTCCAGCCACTTCCCGGGAAGTAGGGCTTGAGTACACGTAGTGGTTGCTCAGGAAGACAAATGTCGTAATAACAAATGCCCCCCTTGCCTCCGCGCCTTTCTCTTAGCTTTTTTTGCTAAGCAGAAGCCATGCGGTATGCAATATCCCTTTGGTCAGTTTGGGTCAGCTATCCTGGCTATGTCCCCTCCCAAGATCTTGCCCACCCCCAGCCTACTGGTGAGCGGGGAATGTTGGAGAGACAGCCCTGATGCTATGCCAGCACTGCTCAGCAGTAGTCAAAACACTGTTGTGTTATCACCACCTTTCTACCTACCAATACAAAGCACAGCACTATGAGGGCTGCTATGGGGAAAATTAGCTACATCCCAGCCAGACCCAATACACTTAGCAATCTGATTCAGTGTGCAGGAGTCCCATCTTCATGTCTTCCTGCTCAAAGGAATGGAACCCCTGTGTTTAGATTTCTTAGACACTAATAAACTTCATCTATTTGTATTTTCTAATTAGGATTGTCTTTTGTCTAATTTGGTCTAACCTGGTTAAGGTATTAATATATTGACTGAGTGAGTCAGAGGAAAAGTAACTCTTCAGACTGCTAGTTAGTTCAAGTACTAGATTAAGAGTCTATGGTTCATGCTCCAGCAATTATTCAAATTATTTATTCAAAGAAGAGCAAAAGGTGTAATATGGATAAAACAGGCTAAAGAACCCTAGATCAGAATGCCAGAATCCTTCTGTGGCAGTAAGGATTTTCTTCTAATCTGTTTTTTGACAGAAGATAGCTATGGTAGTTTTTTTTTTCCTTATGTCATTTTTTTACCATTACACTTTTTATGAATAAAATAGGAAGTCTGAATTAGTGTTTCAAAACATTTACTAGATCACTAACATTCCTTAACAGATGGTACAAAATAAAATACTAAATCTAGAGTTTGTTACTCAGCAAAACAGTGCAGGTATTTACTGCTTAACATTTACCCCTATATGTGCGAGCTCATCCTCTTCTGTGTCATAGTAAAATATTTGTTACAGAATAAATCTTACAGTGTTGAGTCCTGTTAAAATATACTGATGATTTCTGGGAAGATGTTTATAATTATTTTCTTTAAATTTAGTAAATGAAGTATTTGTGGTAGTTCATCATAGAACTATAGCTTCAATTCCTTGTGCATTGTAAATCATCTGAATGATAGGCAACTTGCTGTATATTTCACATGAATTTTCTCTTGCAAGGTACACGAAAGTTGCTCCATTTAGAAAGAGCTCTCTCAGTGTAGCTCTGCATTTTGCTCACTGCCTTTATGATAGAATCATTGAACCACTATATCTTTGAACTTACTACATTATTTTGTCTTACTGAAAGCTCAACTAACCTAACAAACAATTTCCTTTGTCCCTTTTTTGATCATAATCTGAACTGTTTCTCTTGATCAGAGGACTGACCTAGTTTAAGGATGTGTTATTATTTTAGATGTAATTGATCAAAGTGAGAGAAACAATTATTATTTTGAACACTAGAGGGCATGAAAGAATGCCAGAAGGAGAGAAATGCTTTGCAAGTTAAAACACATCTGAAATCCCATAGTTTTCATGATCTTAAAACCTATGGGAAGCTGGATTGGTTTACAGAATCACAGAATCACTCAGGCGGGAAGGCACCTCTGCAAATCCTCTAGTCCAACCTCTCTGCTCAAGCAGGGTCCCCTGGAGCAGGCGGTCCAAGACCACATTGCTTGATAACTTTACGGCTTTATTTGTAGTTTTGATGTGCTCTGAACGTGAAGTGGCCAAAACTATTACGCTATGGTATTGTGTCATTTTTTATTTCAGTCAAGAAGTCTTCAGTAAATTCATTATAGTGAATTTTCTTCGGTCACCTGCAACAACAGATTACTTTTGGATCTGTTCAGCTTTCAGGGTAACTTGCAATGCCAAGCATTGCCTCTTCATTTCATCCTCTTCCATAAGTTAATTCTCATTATTTATGTTAGGAACTTTATGATAGTACTTTCTATATAAACTCTAAATAAAACTGTTCTCGTCATCTTATACTGCAATTCTTGTGTTAGGATTGTGTGATTGAATAAGTCACTAAAGCTAAAGGAATTAATTATAAATACAATTCTTCTAATTTTCAAAGAGCTAAGGAGAAATTTAATGGGAACAAATACATTGAAAAATCAATAAAAACATAATATGATACTTTTTCCTACCTGCAATATAATTACTTGTTTAAAGATGCAGTTTATATTATTACAGGTTATGATTGCATTAGAGTCACGTGTTAAGCAAGATTCCAGTCTCAGTTGAGATACTGATTTCCTTTTTGGTTTCAGTTAAATCAGCTAAGTTCCCTACTTCAACTTCCATTTTTGTTACATGAGAAAATACATTTTACTCCCAGATGGATAATTTGCTTTTTAATAAGCTTGTGAAAAAAACCAAAAGAAAATAGGTATTTTAAGTGGTATTTAGTAAGTAGTTTCACAAATGAGGTTCTCTTTGAATACAAAATGTATAGTATGTTGGTTCAGTCAATTTATTCAGGAAAACCTTAGTGCTTCCTGGGAAGCTTGCATTTTAAATAAATGTTTACGTATTTTAGACAAGACAGTTATCTCCACTCTTTTCTTGCAGGCAACTCTTCTGGGTTTTTCCAGTGTTTTTGTCTGCCATGTTGACTACCATTCCACTCTACTCGTTTTCATGGGGCTAAAACAAAACCACAGTTTGCTAGTTCTCAAGCAAATGGGTCCCTAATGCCTTTCCTTTAATAGTTCCTTCCTTTTGAATAAGACTTTGATACATAACACATGTGCCTCCATTTAAGAACTTACCTATAAATATTGTCTATCATCTGTGAAAGACAGATTAACTTGCCTATCTGAGCATCTGGAGAATTGATTCATGCTTTTTAACTGTCACACAGACAAGCAAGGCTGAGTTGCAAAGACTTTAAGACTCAGATTTCCCAAGTCTTGCAGGCAATGTTAATTCTATCTTCCTGTGCTCAGGCATTAAAATAAGATCTTTGTTTCCATCTTTACAAAAGATCAGTTAATACTATACGTTATGCAAATGGGATGTCTTATATGTGTTAACAGTAAATTCAGTAAATTAAAATGTAGACTATAAAGTTAGCTTGTTTCTTTTATATTTCAGTACTGCCCAAAGCTGTCCCATTTTTGCCCTTGTCCTAAGGCAGGACTTCTCAAATTAGCTCTGATCTAAGTGGCTTTGATGTCACTTCTGTTGCAGTCAGCTAGAGGTACAATGGGTTCCTGCCAAACAGTTCTTGAAATCCCACTAAAAACATAGGATTGGAAATGTTCAGGGCAAGGAATTACTCTAGTTCATGATTCTCTGACAGGTCTTTGAGGAGTCAGGGGCTTCTTTAATGTCCCTAGGAACGACTGAAAGTTTTCCTAGGTAATTTGCTGGATATACCTTTTACTTACTTGTGAAATTCCCTTTCAACGAGCCAGCTGCAAACATGAGTCAAAGGTGCCTGGTAATGGTTTACACAGGCTCTTCAATTTCATTTGTACTAAAATTAGGTTCCTCAGTAATTCTTAAGACGCCACTTGTCCTTGAAGTATATCAGCATCCTTTGAAAGAATAGATAAATAGAAAAGCTTTGATTTAAGCAATGATTTAAAAAGTAATGACCACAACATATATTGGGATAGTATCTCTTTGTTTTGTAAAATAATTTTTTTCTTTTTTCTTTTTTTTTTTGTAAATACAGTTCATACAATTTATTGGAAAATTATCAGGAATAAGAGCATTTCTATACCACATGTTATTTAATCTGGCTACCTTTTTAAAAACAATACTTTCAATTGTGGCTTTTGCAGAATTTTGTGGTTTATAGCCCTTTAAGCTGCAGATCAGTGTGCAGTGCTTGTGTAATGGCCATAGATGAACATACAATACTGTACCAAGGATAACATCTGCCCTGCACAGGCTGCAGGAATTGCCAATGAATTCAAAGAAAAACCTTGCTCAGTAAAAGCTCTTTGTGCAAACTCCATTGAAAACTTGACTAGACACATTTCAATAGCCTTAACATTCCTGCCTGGTCTAGTAGCTTTCTTTGCTTCCTGATTAAACTAACGTATTTCTGAGCTCAGATCTCTCCTGGCTTTCATACTGATATTCCCTGCTTGATGCTATCTGTCACCTATAGTAGGTAGTGTCTGTATGCATGTTTAATGAAAGAGCTATCAGTTTAGGCTGGTACATTTTTGACATCTCTCTTCTTGCTCACCAGTATTAGTACTTTACTATCTAAGAAAAAATTTTTTTATCTTACACACATTTAGTTCTCCATGTGATTTGTTTCAAGCACAGACACATTCGTTTTACTTTCTGAGCGAGAGCTTGCTGCTTCATTGCATGGGTTTAGTAGCAATGACCAGAGCACCAAACTTTCTCTCACTTTAAATTAATCAGAACTATTTAAGAATCATTTCCACACAACAGATATATGAAAGGCCACAAATAGTTCATGACTGATGAGAGAAAACCATTCATATGTGCAGGTCAAATCAGGTTCTATTATAATCTGTAAAACTAGCACTAGCAAAAAATAATATTACTATAAAGTTACTCAAAGAGCCAAACTCAGGTATTTTATGATGGTTGTTTCTTATTTACAGAATCAACGTGTGAGTGAGTACATGATTGAGCATGCATGTTTGTATGTCTTCCTTCTAGATAATTTGTAACCCTGTATGATTTCCACAACATTTAATACTTTTAGAAGAATCTGGGAGATAATTAAACTGTTGGAAATTCACAGTTATAGTAGAATAGATATGTAAAACACCCTAGAGCTGCTTTTCTGACAGAAGGGCTGCAGGCTATGCTGACTCTTTATTAATCACCAAAAATTTCCTACAGGAGAGCATTCTTGTGAATTCTCCAACCTCAGGAATAGTATCAGTACTACAAACCACTTCAGAAACCGTTGCTCAAGGGAAAAGATCTTACAGAAATATTCCAATTTAGCCACCTGTAAGGCAGCCAGAATTTTTACAGAAACAAGGGCCGCAGAATTAAGCATTAAAACCAACAACGGATGATAAGTAATAATAACCAGAAATAATTTGCAGTGAGATATTAGTCCTACTAGTCTACTAGTCCTGGTAGAATCTTATTTAAGCTTAACAAACTATAGGCAGCACATGCATTTTTCTTGATACTTAGTCCCCAGAGAAATAATTTGGGGTTTTTTTTCATTGAACACATTAATAGGGCCAAGCTGGTATCATAAATAATATATTCAGACTTTCTGACCTGTTAAAATAGATCAGAGTGATGGAAAATAAGAAAGACTGAAGAAAATGTACTTGCCTTTTGCGGAGTTGAAAGTTCAGACTTCCAGTTTATTACTCAAAGTCAGAATTAGGTGCTGTGTTTTCTGTTGGGCTGATTTTTTTTTATGTGGAAAAGGAATACTTCAAAGTCAGGATACTTCTGTCAGGAGAAAATACCTGTGTCATGGAAGTGTAACATTCTGAACAGGAATCATATAAAAAATGCAAGTTAAAAGAAATTTTACAAAACTAAACTTCAAGTTATCTAACAACGAAATGAAATGTGGAAAATAATTTTATTTAATTCTAGGTCTTATGTATTCTTAGCCTTCCAGCATAAAGTTTTACTGAGGTAGCTCTATATGAATCTCTAGACACTATCATGCTACTGGGGAAAATTAAAATGCAAGTTTATCCTATATTCAAATGGTTTACTCCTAATTCTTGTTTTGTCAGTTGTCTTCCATCCCTGTCTCAATAATTGCAAGAAAGGGGAAAAAAGCTGGAAAAATATCTTGTCTGTAATAAAACGTGCATAAATATTATTCAACTGTTTAGAATTCAGATTGTGCAAGCCATCTCTTTGAAACAGTGAGTAAATATTTTATTTTAGCTACATAATATTCAGTGGCATTTTGTTTGGAGATGTCCAACTAAACCATCAGGCAGTGTTTGAAAACAGAAGGAATAACTCTGGGAGAAGCATCTGTAAAATACTATACACTCTAATGTTAACCGTTCTGTCCACTGCAATGACCTCAGTTTGAACTCTTTCAGAGTTTCCAGTTGTGGATAAATAAGCATTTTTTAAACAACAAAGTTTATCTATTGCTATTGTTGCAATAGTAACTATGACATCCTTTTTCTCCAAGTACAACACTGCATACAATAGACCAACCCCCAGGGCAGAGGCTTCGGGAAGGCTGCCCCGGGGAGGAGCACAACAGCACTATGCAGGAGCCACGAAGGGAGCATGCAGGAAAGCCCTGTTTTTTCCACAACTTACAAAGTAATAACTCAATTTTTTTTTCTGTTTCCAACATTTACCGCTACTTCATCTATCAAAACAGCAAGCGGTGGTCCTACTTTCCCGTGTTGCTCAAGAGGCAGGTGGTTGAGCTGCAGCCCCTCTGCCCCTGGCACGATACGACGCGCTGCCGATGCAACGTCCCTCCCGCTGCCCGCTCATGACAGCACATGTCAAATGCAGCTGATGAAGCCGACCTAGGAATTTGTCACAGGTTGCACCTGACCAACGAGATCAAGGCGTGAGGGGGAGGCCACTTAAAGAAACTATGGTAGGATTCATAGCGTCCAGGTCCAGGCTATACTTCTGTCACGTGCTCTGTTGAGCAGCACGATCTGTCACGCGTCCCCATGCTGTAGTGCATTCCCATCATATCACCCAAAGCACGGAGCTGGGTTAGAGTAAAGTGGAATCTCTGTGAAAACACCATCACCACCACTGGCAAGCCTTCTTGCTGTGGTACTTAAAGCTGTAATTGTTTGAGTTTTGGATACATTGAGAGGAATTTAGGGATAAAACTTGGCCCTTTGAGTTCTAAAACACATCAGGACATGGCTGGGAAGGTGAACCGAGTCTGTAAAGATATTTATGCTTATCACCAGACCTGCTTACCACCAAGAGCTTTTACACTTACATGACTTCAACTGACCAAAACAGGAGTCTAATTTCTTGTGGGTTTCTGTGTTCATTATTCATTTAAGTTTCACATTTTTAATTTTGAAAAATATTATTTTGCTATTCATTTATATGAACCATTTTTAAAAAAAGTAGCAGTAGCTTACATATTTGGGAGAACAGTAAAAGAAATGTTTCCTTAATAATTGACTCTTTGTAGATCCTGTAAACCTGAAGCCATCAATAATGATATACTAGAGTGGTGCTACTGACCAGCCACGACTGTGAAGCTGATATCCCAATATCTGTCAAAAATGTGGAGCAAAAGCTGCAATCACAAAGCTGCATAGAATGTCAAAGATATTGCACCATAAATGTTTATTACATTATGCATTTCTGTAAGAGGTCTGAATTATCACTGAGTGCAATGATTGATTTTACCTCTTATATAAAACTAGATATTTATTTACTCACACTATTGAGCTATTTTTTCCACAAAACACTGCCTACAAATAACAACTTAATGTCAAACCATTTTATGTTCTTTGAGTGCTTCTAGAAACATTGCTTTCTTTTTGTCTGAAAGAAAAGAAAAAAGGCAGGAAGAGCCTAATGACTTCTCTGTAAAAGTCAAGGTGTATTACAGAGTTTACTCCTTCATTTCCTTGCATTTCCATAAACACTGTGATTTCTTTTGATACAGTGATCTACTGCATGCCACTACATAGTGACAATAAGTGTTTTTGTTATCAAGGTATAAATTTAGTCTTTAGTAATCTTGTAAGAAGCTTATTTCTGTGACCTTGTTGTGGTTGGCTGCACTAGCAGGTTTAGTGCAATAGGGAAGGAAGGGCACTAAGGGAGGAGGAAAGAGAGCTCATAATACGCATGTTTGGTTTTCTTTATTAAAAAAAAGAAGAAAAAATGTTGCTGCTGTATTAACGTGTTGTACAAAATCGTTTTTTAGAAACAGAATGTGAAAAGGAAACATACCTGGCAATATTAAGTTATTTAGGATGTATTTATAAAAATGCAGCCTACTTTGGTTTTATTTGCCAGAAGATGAATATTGATTTTGGCAACACTCACATCCAGTGTTATCATTCAGGTATGTTTAAAGTGATCTATTAATCAGTCTAGTTTTAATGATTTCATGATTGCAAAGAAGACTATACCTTATGATATCCAGAGAACACCTTACTGACCATTGTTGGAATGATTGCAATTCTATTTCTGTGGAAATTAGATGCTATGTTATTATCATTTAATTATATAGTATATTCTTTAAACTGCTCAGAAATAATGTGACTTTTGGCCTGGACACAGTGCTTTCTCCTGTGAATCCTATATATTCAACACTTATTTCATGGTGTTGAGAGATTTATTGTCAGTTGGCCCTGTAGTGCATTTGTCAGTGTAACAGAAGAAAATGGTTCCTCCAAAGAGCAACATATACCCAGTTATAGTATATTTATAATTTTTCTGAGGAGTGTAGTTTCTCATAGTACCCTTTACCATGAAAATAGTACATTTCATCAGATAATTGATTGATAGATTGATAATGTATCCCTGGGAATTTATTTTTCTATTCTCTGACCTTTTCCAGTAGAGCCCTGAGTAATCCTAAATTTTAATTTTTTTTTTTTT
>VZTQ01002207.1:0-24725 GCA_013400755.1 Pelecanoides urinatrix | reverse complement strand
AGAATTATTTATATAATAAATAATGAATAATTTGTGTAATGGCCAGGCATATGTCAGAGCCATCCAAAGTTGCCAGTAACAAGCAGCACTTTGATTAGAGTCATTTAACAGCTTCATTACAGTTTTCAAGGCAAAATTTTATGGAAAATCCCTAACTGTTTTGTAGACAAACATGGCAGGCCAGTGGTGCTGCCATGCAGAAAGTTCTTCTTCCGGGCGTCAGACCATATTCATAAAATTTTTACATTGTTGTTTATCAGCTCAATGTCTCTCACAGCCACTATAATTGCAGAAGCATTTATTTTATTTCTTTTTCAAAACAACACTACCATGGTGAATTCAGTATCAAGACAAAAGATTTTGTTTGTGGTTCTTGTTGACAGATTTTCAGAATGTGTAAATTACATGTTAATGCCGCCGTCAATTAATTCTAATCAAAACTATGGTAAAAACTTAAAGGCTTTCTAAAGAAGACCTTTTTAATGAAAGAAATACCATTTAAGTAATGCTACTGGAAACTTAATTTACAAACTTAGCTGCCTTAGTGTCCAGGTCACCAAAGTGGCCTGCAAGTGCTGACATTTCCTGGAATATCAACTCATAGGACCAAAACAGCATTCCTGCTCCACATGTGCCCTTCCGTCTGTACACTTTAAAGCAGTAGGCACTTTAAACCAGTGCTACGTGAGCTCCTCCCTCTTTTGAACCACTGCAAAGTGATCTAGTCAATGCTGTAAAATTTAGGTCATGTAAAATACCATCTTGAAACCTTGCATTTAATCTTCAATCCTTCTGAGATGGTACGCAAAGTTAGTTTTTGGTGGTGACGAAGTCAAGAGGTTTTGTTGTTACTGCTTTCTATTTTTCATTCAAATACAAAACTTGTACTTAATTTTTCCTCTCTAAAAAGAAAAATTCTGGAGGTGTAGTTAAAGTAGACAATGCAATGCAACTATAGGACACTGTTCAAGGTTGGATATTCCTAATCCTACTATTCAGAAGCCAAATATACTGTAAAAGCAACTATACATTTTACTTGTAATTTGCTATGCACTGAATTAATGAACAGTCTTCTGTAGCACACTGCTGTGTTAGACAGACTGAAGTACAGGGAAAAAATTTCAGGAATTGGCTCTTTGACATCTATTTGATTTGGTTCAACTTTGAGACTTGCATGTTTTGTGAGAAAGTAGTAAAAAATTATGAAATACTGCTCAGAAAAAAAAAAAAGCTGAGCTAGTTCAGCTTTTTGCTAGTTATACCAGCAAATTTACAGGGGAAAATTCTTTCCAAGATACCTGTGAGACCATGTTAACTGAATTGAACTGAAACCTATCTTTCTGAGATGACTGTCAGGAAAGTGACATACCATAATAAATAATTCAGATTGATTAAAACCAAGGAATATACCTGGACTGAAGAGGTTTGGAGAATCATTTAGCATGAAATTCAAATGGATATCATGCTATATGGATATCTTTATATTTCTAATTTTCATATGTTGGGAGAGAAAAGTGAAGCAGAGCGCACATGAACAAAGATAGACCCCTGAGATGTGAAGAGGATCTCCAGTTCTTCATTCAAATACAAACTTGGTTAATTAAGCTGCAAATGCCGTGGCTCATTATTCATTATTTATTTTAATTTTTGTTGGTGATAGTTATTATTTTTTAAAATAAAAACTCTTCCTGCAAACTGACTTCCAAGAAAGTATTGTAATATATTACTAGTGGTGCTTTTTTCTCTACCAATGTAAATAACCATGCGGTTTACTGTTTTTTTTCCTGTGCTTTATTTTTTCCTATAACATAGAGGTGGTGTTTGCTGAAGTTACAATGCAAAATGAGGCAGGAAAGTGTTATTAGCAGTCTAACTTCAATTTAAAAATGAGTTGCAACAGAGTAAAAATCAGTGTATGTATCTAAAATCTGTAATGTAAACTAAATGTATTGAGCAGTTAAATATCACTTTGTGTACTTAATAGGCGTGTCTGCTGTAGCAGGGCTTAGTCCTTCAGGAATAATGACCCATCAGCTGAGCCTGAAAGAGATCCCAGGCTGATTTCAGATATGGATAAGAAAATAAACAATAGGGACAGAACTGAGATCTGAACTCTAAATAGAAGAAAAGCAAGCAAAGTATTATTGGAGCATGTTCTGTAAGGTTTGATTTTAAAATGCACTTTTTTTTTTGTAGTATTTTTTTTATAATATGTGTCATGTTTTCCACTTTAGAGAAAACAGGTTACTTTTTCCAGTGTTACACCTACCAAGGGAAGAGCAACATATTCTGTTGCTCCAGTGTAAATGCTCCAGCTTATCAAAAGGGCTTATGTTAAAAAAGCTGAAGTGGGATAACTTTGAATGTGGTGCTGTCATGCATATTCAGATTTAAACGATTTAAACCACAGATTCATGTCTACACTGCAGATTAGAATTACTGAAGTTCTGTCAGTTCCATATATCTCTGGATAAATCCCTGCAGGAGACAAAGACTCAAGTTACTAATTTTGTTTTAAATACTATGTATTGCAAGAGATAAAAGATCACATAAGTTTCATTTTCAAAATAAAACCAGACCAAAACCAGGATATGTAAAGGATGAAAGGATGCCTGTATTGTAGGAGAGGCCTTAAGGTTGTTTAGAAAAGTGATTTAACTGTTCTGATGTTCAATGGCTTTTTTTCATTAAGATTTTGGTTGCTGATAAGAGCTGAGGAGAACTTTGTGTTGGGGAAATAACTCATATTTTTCTAAAGCTCCAATGCATTTTTTTCTTATTATTTTCTCTAATGCTTCGTTAACTTGTGTTCTCCATCTTAGTATACTGAGCTGAAGGAGGGCTATTTTAAATGGCATTCTCAGGAAACAAAACAAAACCAGAAGCATTTGACCAAGCTATAAAGGCAAAATTCTAAGGCCCACAAGCAGAGTTTTAATGTTTTCATATATTAAGAAGGCCAACGCATCTCCAAAGCCACCACAATCAATATCTTTCACAACAGAAATATCAAAATCCATAGATCCTACATCTGCTCCTATCAGTGTAATATAATTTATCCCATGCACTGGATGTCGTCATAGAAACCGTGTGAGTCAAAATACACAAGTTCTGCAATCTAGAATCATCTTTCTGAAGCAATGGAGGAAGGTCAGAAACAACAGCAACTGTGTGGTGTCTCATCCCTCAGTGAGACACACAAAGGACACCTAGCAATATCTTCAAAAGGCAAGCCTGGGAATTAAAAGTTGTCATTTTACTGGACACTAAAATTAATAGAATTCGCAGAGGTATTGTTTTTTTCAATCTTATCTTTTCCCCATCCTCCCACTGACCACCTTCTATTCTATAGATGCTGTTTCTCTCTTTTTGCTCACTATGGGTCTGCTATTTGTTCCTTTTCCTGCATCCCTTTCTTCTTCACAGGTATTGCAATTTTTTTTTTCTCTAGGTTTAATTAATGAACAGAATTAGATTAAACTAAGAACACATTTAAGTCTAATTCATATTAGTGTTTTGTTACTGCTTCTTAAATCTAGATGAAAGGATTGTGTACACAAACTTTGGTCCGTTTTTCTAGTACTGTCAACTCACTTTTTGAAAGATACTTTCTTCTGCAAATCTGACTTCTCTAGAAATGTCTTGCATTGATTATGAACTTACAAAATCAACACATTTAAAACTCTTTTTTTTTGGTACTACAGATTTCATTGTCAGTATCTACATTTTTGAAAACTTGCATTCAGATCCTAGAAGAATAGTCTCAGGTCTTGCCCTGTCTTGTTTCATAAAACAAAACAATCCTTCTCTGACATCCTTGTTCTTTTAGAAGTTAAGAGCAGACATTGTTTTGGTACAAATAGCTGCTGGCCCACATTTTGGAATACATGGTCATCCCAAACAAGGTTGCGAATTAGTAGACCTGAAGGTACCCTGTGCATTCCTAAGAGCTCAGCCTCTTCCCTGAGACCTCTGAGCCTCCAGTGGTGTGCAACCTGGCACACAGCCGTGTCAGGCGTGGCAGCCACAGATGTTACTGCTTCATTCGCTGGGACTGTGCGTGTAGGGGGTCCTGTATTTAACAAGTATGCATATCCTCAGACAGGAAGACATGAACTGCAAAGCTGAGGACTGCAATCCACAGAATTTTAGTGGCTGTGGCTTTTAAATGGGTTTCTAATTTGCTTGAGTTAAAACAATGTTTTTCTGTTCCTAGGTTATTCTCTTTCTCTAGATAGTTGAAAATTTATTAAAGATTAGAAAGATTCTTGAATCTTTATTTTCCTTAGCTGCCTTTCTGAGAAAGAACATTGCCAGAATTAGTAGTTCTTATAATCTTCTGTGTAAGCCTTTTCACAAGAAAGATTTGTGCCCAGAAGTTTCTCTAAAATGGTGACTTTTTGAACCATCTGGCCAAGGATCGTAAAGCAAGTAATCAGTAGAGGGCTTGAGTGGGGAAACTGTTATGCTAGAAGGAAAAACAGTGCAGATGCAAACCATGTGTTAGGATAACTTCCAATGCACTGTTTGGAGGACTTTGGACAAAAGGATGGGATAACTAAGCTTCAAATGTTCATAAAATTATTAAATTTATTAACACTGTTAAATACAATTTAAAATAAATATTGAAGAACTCATAGTTTTTCAACTGCAATCAGCACAATATGTATTAGATTGAGAACTTTTTAGGCAAAACGTCCTAGTAGCTCATCCTTGTCTTTGCGAGAATGTCATCCTAACTGAGAAATGTTTTATATGCCAAGACCTTTTTTCAGTTGTAAAAGGCAAAAGTGAATCATTTATTTGTGTTCTTGTCCAAAATAACAGAACATGATGGAGAGAAACAAAAGGATAAAAAAATCTAAGCCAGTTTTTCTCTTCTTAAATGTCACCTTATCTGGGTGTTGATCAACTGGACATGACTTTGCAAGACTGACTTTATTTACATATATAGAAGTTGCTTAAACAGCAAAAATAACTTTCAACATTTTATAACTTCATATTCCAGAGACAGAAATGTGCCTCTTGCTGTGATTTGTAAAACTGCCAGTATATTTTGAATGCTAGCTCAAGTTAGATAATAGTTATGAAATATGTGCCTATAAGCATGGAACATTTTAAAACATATTATTAGAGCCAACATTTAATGTCAGCAGCAGTCTTTAACAATGTTTGCAATATCAAATATAACATAGTTTTCTGAATTGTTACAACTGTGTATGAATATCAAAGAAAAACTTCGCTATCGAAATATTTTTAGATCTAGATCTTTCTGAAATTTTCTATAAATGGATCAATTATTTTCATGTAAACTTTCACATTTCTTAGAGAAGTTTGTTTTTCGTAGTACTTTCGTAGGTAATTTAGGGTGGGAATTAAAAAAGAATAAGAATTCAGAATGGTCTTTTCAACCCAGTATGTTTTATTTTTTAACCTTCCCTTGGACGTGTAATAGAAACCAAACAAACCACCTTTCAAAGTTAAATGTAAAATGCTGACAGTAGACTGAAAATGCTGACTCTAGTTTTTCTAGGTTTCATGCAAACGCACTGAAATACAGCCCAGATGGTCTCTAAAGCAACCAATAGTGAGCACATTCTGTTATACATGCTGCTTAAATTAAGTAGTTTCAAATAATAACTGTTGCAGCTTAGATTTATTTTTGCAGTAAAATTCTATAAAATCGTTAAATATACTTTTCCAGTACAGCATACTATAAATCTCTGTTGGCACAAGGACATTATTTACAAAGCAAACCGCCAAACACAATTTAATATGTGTACTCTAATTTTGCACTGTATCTGTGACCAGCTTCAACATAGACTTAAAATAATTTAAAATTAATTTAGTCCTTGCATAACTGTTGTTTAATTTCTTGAATATTCTCAAGTTTCAGGCATGTATGAAACAGATTCAAGGTGTGGCATAGACATACTCTTCCAAGGAGCTCATGATTTTGGGGAGAAATATGATGCAATACTAAAAAGGCAACTTTAACAGCTGTGTTTGGAGAAGAGATAGTCACCAAAAAATGTAGACACTGTGACTCTGGATTTACTGAAGTAGCAAAATTTCCATCACCACAGCAAGCCTATACAAAATAGCAGCCCAAGCTGTTGTTCTCTAGCCATTGTCAGACATGGCTGTTCTCTGGCCATTCTAGGTAGAGCATGTTTTGAGGAGTTACTTAAAAGAGAAAGTTGAGGGGATATGAAATTTGATGGGGTCTTTTTCCCTGCACACAGGGTCTGCATGAAAAGCATAAAATGCTTGAAAAAGAAGCAAAAAAGTGGTGACTGAAGACACAGTGGAGATGAAAATGTCTTAGAGGAAAGAGAATGGAATTTATGTAGAAAATATAGATGTCATACAAGAAATGGCCATACACAGGGACATACAAATGGAATTATACTGTTGAAGTAGTGAGCCACAAAGACGTGGCAGTCTTTTTGCCTAGGAAGCAGTGATACTAGCCAAGTCCAGGGGGGTAATAAAGGTCTGATCATGTTTTGGGACTCTGGACAGAATAACTCTTAGAAATATTATCGAAGTGGAAGCAGTGATACTCAGCTATAGCAAGGCTGGCTTGGGCAAAATGAAGGATCAAGGCTGAAAACTTTTTAGGATAGCATGAGTAAGTGAGAGTGCTATCCATGTGACAGAAAAACCTATGAGATAATGCTCATTTAAAGCTCAGTTTTAACATTTTGTTTATATGGGAATATCAGAAAATGGTGTGAGATGCATGGCTAGGTAAAATACGGTAAGAATTTAATACAGAAGGCTACATAATGGCTCCCTAACACAAACGTGCTGTTTAAAACTATTTAAGAATAGATTTAAGATAGCGGGTAAGAAAGATGTCAAAAATAGAGGGCTATGGAATTAGTTTTGGAGAAGATGCGGGGTAAAACGGAGAAAAGAAAACAAGATTTCAGTTGTGCAGCAGAGTTGAAATATGAGAAGAGAGGATGCTGAGTGTGAAGCAATTTTTAGAGTCAGGGAGTAGTTTCTGGCTTCAAAATCTGTCAGAGCTCAAGGGGAATGAAAATAAGATTTGGCCAGGAGGCAGTAATTTGAAGCATTGATTGATATAAGAGCAAATTAAATACTGAAGATCTATGAGGTTTAGGCCAACACAATTATAGCTATTTAGAGGACAAAACTCATAACTGACATAACATTTTTCAATTTTTGTACTTTACAACTGAAATGTAATTTATTTTATAATGGGTAACAATCATGACCGTGTAGCTCTTCTTTTGAAGAATGTGTAAATCTAACCTTTCTAAAAAGCTACCATGACAAAGATTATGTTATTTGAAAAAGTATTTTCCTCTAAAGGAAAATTTATTTAGAGGAAAAGTTACTTTCAATGAGTTGTTTGATTTATAAAAGAGGGGAAAGAAAAGTGTCATATTTCTTCAAAGAAGTGAGAATTTAATATTATGGGGTTTTTCTGTTTGAGAAAGTAAAACTTCAAAAAGGTATCAAGTTGAGAGGTACCTGGTTATCCATATTCTTTTAGAAGTACTCTTTTGCAAGAAAAAGAATGAGTTAAGTCCAGGCCCCTTAATCGATTTGAACTGCTCTTCGTCGTCATTGAAAATTATCTGAAGTAGTACATCAGTAATGAACTTGCAGACATGTTGATCACAGAAGGGAAATGAACAGATAGGACTTCCCATTGCAATTGTACATTGATGATTTTTTTTTTTTTAGGTTGATGAACACCCTTTATTTAAAAAAACACCTAAGTCAAGAAAGAGAAGGAGTTGGTGCCTTTCCTCTTTTTTTTTTAATTAGAGATTCTCTCTTCTGCATTTAACACAGCAGCAAACGTCTAGAAGGAAGTTAGCTGGATTGGATTCAATGGTTGAAAATAGAGATAGCTTTGCTAATCAACTGCTGAAGCAGAGCGTCAAGAAAAGATAAAAGATTGATTTGTTATATTAGAAGGCTGTCATTAAAGTATGTGAAAGGAAAACACTAAGTAAGTATCAAGTAAAACTCTGCTAGTGTCAGAATTGCTGTCCTACATATAAATATGCCTCTATGGAAACCTATATAATATACTGAGCTATGACGTATTTTCAGGAATTTGATGACACACAAAGTATCTCTTTTAGTCATAGAAGGGCAAAAGGAAAGATGCACATTGTCCATGTCCAACATGGCACTGCATTGGCAATACTGAAATGCTTACATCCAATTCATGCAATTTATACATCCACAACAACATGACGTTTCTGGTTATTGTCATCTCTGGTGATATTTAACAGCCAGTGTAGCTGTCAGTTTCTTTGAGATTTATTCCGCAGCATGCTTTTCTTACACATGGTACGTTGTGTAATAAGGGAAAATTCAAACAAAACAAAAAACAAAACAAAGAGTTCAGGTAGAGCTAATAAATTATCCCTAAACTGGAGAGAAATTTAGAATCACGAACATGAGAACACACTGTATCTCCCCTTCCAGATGTCTGGGTATTCAGGAGAAGTCGGTCTTACATAAGTTTTAAGTGGTAGGCATAGCTGATATACTATATATATTCCTTTTGATCGCTTTACATTTCCCCCTGCCCAGGGAGGAAGGGATGAGAGGTCAGAGCTGTAGCTTTTTTGAACCATGATAGTTACGACATTAATTATGACTGGGGAGGGGATGTCTTGACACTATTCATCTCTCACATCACACAAATATGATGAGATGTGAGGCCAAATATGAAAATATTTTGAAATTTATATTTCTATAAAAGCAACATTTTTAATTCTATCTACATTCAGTTCAACTGCTACAAGTAAGAAAGTGAAGAGGGAAAAAAAATCATGTTATAGAAGCTTATCGTTTTTAGGCTGGTACCATAGTACAAGAACATATATCAAGTACATCTTGAATTGCCCAAAATCTAGGTTTCTAATGTAAAACAGGCAGGCGGCCATAGTCCACAGAAATATAGATAGACAGCTATGAGGAGCAGGTCTCTCTGTCTTAAAGAAGATGTCTGAATCATGGAAATAGACTACGCCAGCAAGTACCTATCAGAGTTGTCTGTAGTGGGAACCTAGCTGAGCCATTTAAATCAGCAACCAAATCTTCCGACAGTTCAGGTCTAGTGAGAAAACTCCTTTCTTAGTGTGCCTTGTTTAGCTCTCAGTGAATAATTCATGGCAAGTAATATACTCTCAATTTAACCTTCATTTGTGCTCATAGAGTGCTCTCCAGTAAGTTGCCACATTTTTAATCACACAGCTTTTTTCTTTTAATTACAGTTTGACAATTTTGTGTTAAAAATCAAGCAAAGTACATACTTCTGAGTGTTCATATAAAATTCTTTTTTCTTTCTGTTCCCTGTACCAGCTAGATTAAGTCTTTGGAGTTTTCCATACCTCAAAAACAAATAGGAGATAAACAAGATTAGAGATTTTTATACAAATTCAAGTGGATTTTTTGTAACACAAATGCTCTAGAGGTGTAGTTCCTCTTCAAGAAAGGTTTGGTAGCATAATGAATAATATAGATTTAATTTTACTTCCTCATATTTTTCTGAAGCACTTAGAAGTACGGATGATGTCATTCTACCAAACAAGAGTCTTATCCATGTCTGATTTATGCTGGTCATGGTCCAATACCTGTGGATGCCAAGTTTCCAGTGACGAACATGGGGAAACGTGCTCTCCTGTTTTGAAGGGAACTGTGCTGTTACACTGATGTAAATATCCCACCTCAGATTTGTTTTCAGGAAAGCTTTCTGATAGTAAAAGTTGATTGCTTCACTGCTTCCAAAAAGACAAAAGCATTACTGAAATGTATTAATTTTAGAATATGTGCAGTTGGAGAATACAGCTTTGCTGTTAACGTTAAATTTTTGTTCTACACAAAATAAAGTTGAAAAAAAAGTGCTATATAAGGTTAGCTAACATACTTAAAATTGAAGTGTATGTGTAAATTTTCAGGTTGTATATGTAAGTTTTGTCTTCTTGAAATGGCGGTATTCTTAATCTCCTTAGTCTCCCACTTTTGCGTTTGAGTGGTATTCAGCGGGACTATCCCATTCTGCTAAGTAGGATGATGATGAAAGAGGATATATCCTACAAAATGTCATTTGTCTCAAAGTAGTAAGCCTGACACTTAACAGTAACTTTGTCTAGGACCAGTCTTAATTATGAAATCTTTGTAAAAGGAATACAATTCTCTCTTGCTTTTCCTACCAGCCACTGCTTCATTAACAAGAGAAAAAGATGTTAGTCTTTACTTTTTTTTAGCCAAAAAGACTGACATGTTGCACTTGGAAAACATAGCTACTGCTTAACTCTGTACTGACTTAAGTATGAGCCACTGATGTTTATTTTTTAAACAACTACTTAGCTAAGAAATTGTAGTCCAACTTTGTGTGGAGCAAATCATTGAAAACCAGAAGGTCTCATGGAAACATCAATAGATTTTTCCTTTAACAGTGTAATTAGTGCTGTAATTATTGCAGTATGTCCATTTAGAGCTGACGAAAAGACTATGTTTTTATAATACAAACCATATTTTTATAGTTTTTTATATACATATATAGACATGGTTGAATACCTGGGGGGATTTTTTATGTCTTATTTTAAAAAAAAACAACCTGACACCCTAGGCAGCCTTAACTATTTTAGGCTATTTAGGCTATTATCCAGTATTAGTCCAACATTAGCAGATACCTTTTATTCCAATCTTGATGCTAGATGTAACCACAGACCACATGCATAGCTGACAGCACACGCTCACAGTTTCCTAGAATATAATGTTTGTCAGAAAAAAATATTCTCCTACTCCTAAAAATTATCTCTTTTTTTTCCTCTTTCTGAATCTCTAGCAATGAAGCTTTACACAGGTCCTAGATCTATTCTGATAAAGCTTTATTTCTGCAACCGAGTCTACATGGACCAGCATTAGTCAGTTAGTACTGAATTTGTTAATCTCTAATTGCATAACTGACGAAATCAAATTAAAATTGGGCCAGAATAAAGGCAGAAGGACACATTTTAAGCCCAACATATATCAAGAACCTGGCTTTGCTATGCAAGGGAGCACGACACTGTAAGGCCTGTCACCGAGACATGCCTCGTTTGCTGCTCAGGGTACAGCTCAGGCAGCAGCACCTGGCACTTTCAAAGGGTACTGAGACTGAGTATCCTCAGACAAGGCATCATGGCAGAATAGGGTATCCTCACATAAGACCCTCTTTGCCATGTTACCTATGAGGAGTTTTGCACGCTTGAGTCTGCGTAAAACCTTTGTAGAGCATGTAGTAACTTTATTTACACTGTAATCACTGAGCAAATAAACTATATTTATTCATAAGCCAGATAGTTTGATCCAGGCAGCTAAATGTAAATTAAAATAGAAAGGAAACACTAATGACATATGTTGTATTTCTTCTGTGCCCTTTGATTTGTCTTTTTACATTCTTAAGAATTTTAAGCTGTAATTATTATTACATTATTCTGTTATTTTACTTAGGCAGTTATGTATACCTTTTTCCTTTTTGATAAAGTCACTTCAGTCAAAAGGGAATATGCTGTTACCTAGAAATGAACAGAAGAGTTTAATTCTCTAGCATTCTGTCAACATCCCACAAAAGAATATTTTTTAAATCATTTGCAATGGTGAGCAGTGGTAAAATCTTCTGATGGGTCAAAAATTTCCTTCTCTAATTCTCTGGCTTAATGCTTGTTATTGAAAGATGTCTCTTTGGAACCTACACCTGCATTACTAGTTCTCAAACCCACCCATGTAGGTAATATAAGAATATAAGATTGTTAATCTTTTCTATCATTCAGTCTTGTTCCGCAGTACAGGACATAAGAGGATAAACTAGTGTTGTGGACGAACTAGGACGAACTGTGCAACTCACAGTTTAGCAAAACTAACAGATATGGTGCTTAGCTTGTGAGAAAATGTTTCCTGTGGTGGAGTATGTGCTCCTAGAGATTAGAAAGGTTGGGTTCAGATCTCAGGGCATATTCTTTGTATATTGAAAACTATATTTCATATCAACATGTAAACTTCAAGTATATACGAAGAAAAGAAAAGAAAGACACGAAGTGTGCACAAGACCAAATGCAATAATAGCTAAGCAATGCTGGGGATAGTCCTAAGTGAATGAGCCCAGCTCCAGGTTTTCAGAGATACTTTAATAACCTTATCTGAAATAAATTTATGATGAAACTAAGATTGCACATTACAAAGCAGCAGCTTGTTGTATACCTTTCATTTGCTAATGTGCATTCCAAACAACGTACTTAAGAGCCCAGTCATTCTTCACCTGTTAAGGCTTGATGTTAAGCTTCCAGGACTGTGTTTTTCTTGATACATTGCCAGTGTCCCTACATGTCCTAAAGCAATGCATATTTGCTAGAAATTCCTGAATTTTTCACCCCAGTAAACAAGAAAAGTGGTATCAGCTCTTGCAGGTTTAACTTACAATGTTAAACTGAAATCTTATAAGACTACAGGGGCTTTTCACTTTGTCTTAAAAAGGAAGATTGTGAATCTGTTTCTTCAGCTTGATTGCAACGGCAGCAATAATAACCTGGCACCTATTGCATGTTTTCAGCCCTTTGATGTCCAAGTGCTTTTCAAGCAGCATGATGTGCGCTATCCCTGTTTTTCAAATGAGGAAGCCAAAGCTCAGAATGTTTAAGCAAATTTTTCATACTTTCAAGACAAAGATGTTCCCAAGCATGGAACAGAACAGTCAGTCCTGCACCTTCCCTAAGCCATGCTTTTTCCAATTCATTTTAATTTTCAATTCTGTGCAATGTAACACTGGTTTAATTCAATTAGTTACTAATTTGAAGATGAGTAACTCAGATGCAAGATTCCTCAAAGTGGGTTGAATCCTGCACACATTTTATTATTGGTGTTTTAATTACTTCTATCTTTTCTTCTTTAGACAGCTTAACTGTAGAGCCAAAACCTCAGTTGACGGATACATGTAGATAAAAAATATTGTTGCTTTTCTTGCTGCTTTTATTATTAGTGTATTTAGCAGTATTAAATGGCTCCATATTTTAGTATTTTAATTAATTTAAAATATTTTCTTCCTTATTTTCAATTACGCAATCCACACTTGCCTTAACTGTGATGGCATACCACAAGAGCTCAGTTCGAGAGCCTTTATTCCTGCTGCCCTAAGAAAGGATTCCAAAAAGGAAAAGAAATACAGTTTTTTTGAAGTTACAGAATTATGTGTACAAATCAGATGCTACAAATGCCTGCTGCATTTGTCTCAAATAAATGCTTATATTTATATACTATGTATATAATACATGCACCTATAAGCCATGCACATCTTTTTATAAACATGCAGTGTACAGTAATGAATATGCTTATATTTATCTTCTTTATAGTACTTTAAACTTAATTTGCTTCTTGGCATTTTGGATTTAATAACATAAATTGCAGTAGCATATACTCGTTGTGGTTTAACCTGGCAGGCAGCCAAACACCACACAGCCAATCACTCACTCCCCCCACCAGTGGGATGGGGGAAAGAATCGGAAAAAAAAGTAAAATTCATGGATTGAGATAAAGGTAGTTTAATAAAACAGAAAAGGAAAGGATAATAAAAATAATAATAATAACAACAATAATAATAGGATACACAAAGCAAGTGATGCATAATGCAATTGCTCACCATCTGCCAACCGACGCCCAGCCAGTCTCTGGGCAGCGATCGCTGCCCCCCAACCAACTCCTCCAGTTTATATGCTGACCATGATGTCATATGGTGTGGAATACCCCGTTGGCCAGTTTGGGTCAGCTGTCCTGGCTGTGCTCCATCCCACTTTCTTGTGCACCTGGCTGAGCATGGGAAGCTGAAAAGTCTTTGATTAGCATAAGCACTGCTTAGCAACAACTAAAACATCAGTGTGCTATCAACATTCTTCTCATACTCAATCCAAAACACAGCACTAGACCAGTTACTAGGAAGAAAATTAACTCCGTCCCAGCTGAAACCAGGACACTCATAAAATATTGTTCTGGGAAAAAAGAATACATATATACATTTCCATATTCTGATATGTCTTAGCTCTTATAATGAAGTTGGATATGATACTGTGGTTTCTTATGTCTTTGAGAAGTTTCATTTACTTCTCTTGCTGATGGCTTCTTACTGGCTATTTTAACAATTAATTGATATCACAATTTTCGATTGCTATCAGAGTCGAATGGCCATTTCTCTGTTTATTCTCTTAATTTCTCCTAATTTCTCTCTTTCTTAATTCCTCAAATTATGAGAAATTGAGAGTTTATATTGTTCGATCCATACCAACACCCGAGACCTAAAATAAATGCTGTGTTATCTTCTATGAGCACAGTAGACTGCTATGTTCTTACCTTTATTTAAAACTTAGATAAAACTGCCATTGATATTAATAGTAACACAACAGGTTTTATGTACGAATTAGAAGCTATTGCTAGCTGCCAAAGTTGGTCTAATAGTTTCCCTAGAAACTTCTCTAGAAAAGTTTTGTCTTCCTCATACTGACTACCGAATCCCTGGGTTCCCTGCAAAAGTCTTTTCCCACTAAGGAAGCTGAGAAATCACAATTGGTTTTTGCTTTGCATGCGGCTTGCAAGATACCAATCCAGATGAAAAATTAAGTGTTTTTTTGGTTGCTTACTGCTGCTCTTTTTAATGCCTCATTTTCTCAAATTCTCCTCTTTTTTTTTTAGATTCACCAAAGTCGATTTTTGAATTTCATATAAAACTAACATTCCCTGGAGGACTGTGAGATCTCCCTTCTATTGATACATTCTTTTTTGCAGGAAGCCTATGCTTCTAAGGTTGCTATCTGAGGGCAGGCTCTGATCTGACTGCTTGGAATATGGTTGCAATACTGCCGTGATCTTGTTGCTAATTAATACATATTTCATAATAGTACCTGGTCTGAAGTTGGCAGGCACTTGGAGGGCAGGGGTTTATTTCTAAGGAGCTGATGAGGGAGACCAAAAAAGAAAGCATGTTAGCAATAGGTGTTAGTATTTACCTCCGTTGGTGATCTGCATCTCTATCGGACTTTTTTTTCCTGAATCTGCATTGAAAAACACTACCTTAATTATGTCAGTACCTGCAACTACAGTGTATTTATACTGTATAGTAATATTTAGTATATAAATATACTACAGTATATTTCTAGTTTTATTTCTATTAACTACAAGTAAAAGGCAGCATCTTGTCTGTTATGCTTTTGAGAACAAACCATCCTGAGATACCTACTGTGTGACATAGCAGAAGTAGTCCTTGAATATTCCATTCCAATGGTGTTGTGAAACCACTCAGTCAAAAGCTTTATTTTCTTTCATTTTGTGTTCCTTCATTGATATGGGAATAATGTTGATATTTACTGATAATAAATAATCAGGCAAACTAAAAAAAAAAAAAGCTTTAAAATGGCCAGTTATTCTGTAATAGCCCAGCACCTTTATTTTATATGATTTTTGTTTTTCTTCTTGACCTATTTCATATGCTTAAGGAATAAAAAATTTTTACATTATGGTGCCTGATTTATGTCATCTTCTACAGACGTGTGACCTGCACAGTGACAGACCCAACTGTTACTAAAATCCCATGACTGTATGACCCTTTGAGCTAAATGTATCACACAGATGCTTTTCCACTCTTTGAGGTTAGCTTTTATGATTCCACAGGACTCTTACAAAAGGTTCTGCGTTAACCACTAGGTGATATTTGAAAGATAGATGCCAGAAAACATGAAGAACAGAGTGCTTAGCAAGAAACCTTATTAACATTCCTTCTGCTGTTGTGGAGCATTTCATATGCAGATGACTGGCACAAGCCTCCAGGGCAGTTAGGATTTTTCCTGTTGATACACAATGTAGTTGGTAATGCATTTTATTGTACTGTTATAAAATAAAGTGCAAAGGTTCTAGAGAGCTTTACATACTTTACGCACATTTCTATCTAATGAATTTTTTGATATTTTAATGCATAGCCTGTTTATCATGTTTCCCTTCTATTTGCCAAGTCTATATAAATTTTATAAATACAATTCTTAGTGCTTGCTTTCATTATTAACCTAGCTGCATTACCATCAAAAGTAATATACTGCATCATTTTTAAAAACTGTACAAAGGAATGGCTATTATGCATGTAACCACTTGTTGAGCAATAACTTTGCTCTTTCAGTTTAAAAACAATTCTAACACATTTCAGAGCAAATTCAAAATCTATAATTTAAATGATATACTCACTATCCATTTCTCTGCATTTTTTTTCCTTTTCTAATGGTGAAATTGCCAAACATGCTTACAGTAGTATTTCCTAAAAGGAATTAGCTGTCAAAGCTTTTATGATAAGTTTTTGGCTAGAAATTATGAATGCAAGTTTGTTTGTAATGCATAAACTATTAATGTATTTATTGTAATAGGAAAAGGTCTCTTTCTGCAGTACAGTAGAGAGGACATCATGTTAGAGTTCTTTAACTAAGGTATTTTGTCCTTCAATGATATGCAACAATAGCTGTCTGTATGTGTGTTTGACTTTAACAGTCCACAGGGAATTTTATTTTTACTTAACTTCCCCACAGCGTTTTGAATGTCTTTCAGACAGGGAATACTTTCTGTTTTGTGAAGTTAGACAATAGTACTTATTCACAGTGTCTAGGCAAGGGTTAGGAGAAAAAGAAAGGGAAGAATTAAATTTCTAGGTAAGCCTTTTAGTTAACTTGGAATGAAGAATCTTTGTTCCTTTCTTTACTCCACAGAGACTAATTTATCTAGCACGTCTCTAAGTGGAAATTCCCTGCAAACTCACTAATGTTACTGTAACTTAAGTTCATTTTTTCCTTTAATTTATTATCCATCAGTATTGTTCCTTTTTTTTTTTTTTTTTTAATGTGATTGACTTTTAAACCTGTTGTTATCAAACTGCAAGAATGAGATAGAGACTCTTTTCAGCTGCTTTCATTCCCATGTGACCAGCAGGGAGAATAGATTCAAAATAGACTAGTTCCTCCCAGGGCAATACAAGACAGAAGAGAAAAGCACTGTCATTTCCGAACAGCACAGTGCTAGAGTAAATTCAGCATGAAAAAGGAAGGAGTTGCAGCGTGTTAGAATTCTTCCTCCACAGCCTGGATTATTACAGGAGACGGATTTCAAGGGTTTTAAAAAGCAGAGGATTTAAAAAAATACTTCAAAATGGAGTACTTTGCGAATGAACTTTGTAAGGACAACTGATGTTTGACTGCTAGAAATACTGAAGGAATTTTTCAAAATGAGCATTGTTATGAAGCCAAGATCCCGATCTACCAGTTCCTTAAGGACTGCCGACGCAACGTGGTAACGTGTTTGGTTTGTTTCTTTCAAGCTGCCTTTCCTATTATGACATACAGAGATGTCCCAAGAAAGTCACAGGGTTTAATTTTGACTTGATAGATTTTGCATGCTTATTGAAGGTGTTCAGCTGCTGAGTTTCACAATTAATAGTAAGAAACAAAATTATTTAGCTTTTTCGTGTACAATACTGTGTGTGGCATTTTTTCAATGAGAACCCATTACCCATGTTTTTTTAACCCATTACATGCGTTTTTTCCCATTCAGTTGTCAGGTTCAATCCTTGCGCTTATAGGTACCTTCTAAAAATCTTCAGTAGATTTATTCAGGAGCAGAGTTATAATATGAAGCTTAGAGTTCTGGAGGCTGGAGGGTAAAATGAAGCTATAGTTTGCGTGAGCTATTTTGGGATACTTAGATGTAGTTTTGCTGCATGAATAGACTGACTGGTAGAGGTAAGTGTCCTGGGAGGAGACAGACCTTATAGCGGCATGTGTGAGACTGTGCTGTGTTATGCTTTGCACGTTTCCCCTCCTTTCAGAGGCTCAGAGGAGTAAAAGCGGACTGTAATAGTGATCTGTGTGTATGATTTTCTTGCAGATTTTTTCAGTTAGCAATCAGCAAAGTTCTGTCTTTTCTTGTGAGAACTTTATGCTATATATAGCTTAATAGGCACCAACAGGACAGGTTTCTATTAGGTATGCAAAATAAATTCCCTCTTCTCTTTTAATGTCTCCCATATTTTTTCCTCTCTTTGTGTTTTTAATAAAACCACCATCATTTTAATAAACACAAAATAGACCAATTGTTCAGGGCTATATTTAACAGGTATAAAATGATGTATTTTAAAATATAGCCTTTCTTTAGAAATAAATGGCTGATGTGTTACTGTGGAATAGACTAGTAACTAAATACATTTCTTTTTGAGGACATATATCAAGTTAATTGAACATTAGCCTATTAAAAACTTTATGTTTCAAATAGTCTTGGTTCTGAGTTAAAAGCCATGTCAGTACTATCGTTAAAGCAGTTAGGAATTTTTTCCAGTTGTCCTTTACTAAAACCATTTTGTATTAAAAGAAAATGAAATAACTACTTTATACAAGCTAAAGAGCAGTCCCAGTTGTCATCAGAAACTGCTAAGGAAGAGTTTTGCTGAAATAACTGCAGTAAGTTGTGGCTCTATATCTTTATTAAAATGTAATAAAGAAAATCAATGTTGGTGAACTATATATCGCTAAAGTGTCACGCTGTGCAGGGTGTCTCCAAGGCAGTGAGCTAAAACATACGTATGTGAATTACTACATACAACAGTGCAAATAAATCAGTATTTTTCTGATTAATTCTTCTGCCTTTCCATTATTTCTTTTGACTGCTTTCATTGATTCTTGCAGGAAAAAAAAAAAAAATCATTGCAAAGAAAAAAATCCTTGTGGCTGATACATGCAGGCTGATTTGACCACCAAGTTATTCTGTCTAAAATACCTGCCTGCCTCCCTTTTGTTGGCAATGCCTTTAGTTATAGTGTTGATCTGGTAGGTGAGAATACCTGTTCTGCTAATTGTGAATGGGAGTCCTCTGCTACCCTGCCATTTGGAAACACTACCTGAGCTCCGAAAGGAGATCCTTGGAGGCTGACTAGACAAGGTACATGCTGTTCTCTGGCAGCGTGGAGCTAAGCCAGGCAAGCCCTGCCCCAGCTAGAGACCAGAGGAAAACTGGAGTGCAGAGGGAGGAGAGAAGAGGAGGGAGCTGCCGGCCACTCCACACCCAGCTCAGCTCCCCGCCGCCCGTGGGGAGGTGGCAGCTCAGGCCAGCCCACAGCACCCAACCAAGCAACCTTCATGTTGGGCCTGAGCAGGACTGGTTTCCAAATCACCTGCATGACTTCGGGTGGTGTTCTTAATCACCAGACTCAGGAGCCTGTGGGTTTGTCTGGGTGGGTCAGCACTGCTCCCTGCAGTTCTGTGGGGCTGGGGAATAGCAACACTGCAGTCTCGCCACAGTATTAAACAGCACCGAAATGCTTAGGGACAAGTAGCTTGATGAAGTCAGGAGCACTGATGGATGTTCAGGCCAGGAGGCAAGGAGAGCTACGGCATGCAGTTCTCCTTTCTTTATTTGTTAACATAGCAATCCTGCCGTGTGTTGGAGGAGCAGGAGTAACTGGGGGGAAGGAGAAGGTGGGAGAATGTGAGAAAAGCCACAGCGGGGTTTGTGGGTCCCGGGAACACAGGCACTGAGTTGACAGGGTTGTACTGAAGTATGGATATCCCTCTTGCAAGGGTTTGAGAGATGGTCCCAGGATGTCCTTGCACTGCAGTTTCCCATAGGAACAAAATTCCCATGAAGAACAGAAACGAAGCTCCCAACACGCAGAGACCAGTGGGAGGATGGAAGAGACTTGGAGACAAGTCAGAGAAACTTCTGCTCTTGGTTCCCTGAAATCACACTCATCCTCTGTCCAAAAGATGCAATAACTTCAGGGTATGTGGTAAAATATTATGAAGGTATGTGGTATCAATATTATGAAGCATCCGAAGGGTATCACCTGCTGGTCGTGGGCAGAGGTGCACTTTTGAGGAGGCGCAGGTCAGCCCAGGCTGTGCTGATGCTTCCCCTTGCAAAGTCAGCATGGTCAGGGCTGGCTGCTGCTTACCATGACAGTACAGTCTGAGGCACCTTGGAAAATTTCTCCTGACATTATAGTGACTGAAGTAAAAACAGATGGTTTGTATTTGTGCAAAATAAGAAGGTTACTTATTTAAGGATTATTACCTATTACGTTAATGCTGCTCAATTCTACCACTCATTCCCACTCATTTCTAACTTCAGGATGTGATTGTGAAGTGTGGTTGTGCATCAGAACATTTCTGGGGAATAGTCTAGAAGGGATAAATGATGGTACAGACTTTTCAGTGAAGATGATTGATTTGTCTTGTTACTCCTGAGAAGAAATAACAAGATAGCGAGGAAACTCACTGTAAAGTAAAACCTTGGCTGAGACAGGAATACATGCATTTAAATGAGAATATGACTCCACTTTCTTGACTATTTCCCACTGAAGAGTGGAGCAGCAGTGTTCACAGAAAATGTCATATTTCTGTTGTTTTTTTCTTTTGTAATGAAGGAAAAGTTTGAACTCATAAAAAAATACTATTTTGGAGGAACTGAATTAAAATTTTGGAGGTTTAAGAGAGGAACTGTTGGCAAGTCAAGCAAGCAAGCAACTAGGGTTGTTGGACAGTTGTTTAACAGTTGGAAAAGGTGCAGCTGATCAGATTTGAGAACTTCTTTATTTTTTTCATGCTACAGATAGTTAGCCCAAAGAGCTAATAAGCCTCAGAAATATTGTCAGCTTTTTGCCACAATCCTTTCTGCGTGGTGTGTCTAGAGTTGATAGTTATCCATTTACTTTATGCGTTGGCCTTCCTCTGTCTTTATTTATTTTTTGTAACATATGCCAATTTGGGCTTTCCTGTTTTTGGAACTTGGGGTTGGCTGATCTGCAAAGGGCACATCCCAGCCTCCCTGGTGCCCCTGAGAGCATAGGCCTTTGATGACTCAGTCTGTAGTATTCTGTAGAACAATGCATCTGCTCTTATTTAACTCCAGAAGTGGGTGATATTGCTTGTCTGAGATACTGTGAAGTTCGATACATTGGAAATTGCTGAAGGATGTTGTCAAGTATGACTTTCTCAGTCTATAACATATTTATAGATTAATATCTATAACATATTTATAGATTAAGTGGAACAAAACTGATCTATTGGATGAGCTTTTCATGACTGTACCCTTAATATGTAGATCACAATAGGGATGCTAAATGGAGACAAGAAAATGCTTGTGACCTGACATCAGTGGATAGTGTTGTTTCTGGGGCAGAAGAGTTAGGACAGAAGAATGGGATGAGATTCAGCTGTGCTGACCTGAGGTGACCGCACTGGCTTTCTGACTTAAAGGTACCACAAAGGAGAACTCTGGCATGAGCGTGACCCAGTCTTTTGGTACCTACATCTGGCAGGAGGAAGCTATGGCTACATCACACTGCCTAGAGACTGGCCATCCCAAAATAATTCAGTTCCTTGGTTAATCACTTGCTTCTAGCAAGCCTATTGTCAGTATAAAAATTATTAATATATATATAATAAATGCTATTGAATGAGTCATATACCTCTAGGTTATTGGCATCAGATCTATATTTGAAGTAACTGCTGACTTTCAGACTGGCAATCCCAGTGCTGGGGAGATCAAGAGCAAAAACAGGGTATTCCTTGAAAAAGTCTTTGTCTGCAGGTCAGAGAACAGTATGCAAATGTAACTGTGAATAATATTAACAGCATGCATACCACTCGGCTGTTGAAGAGTTAAGATTGTTTATTCTTGTACTGGATTAATCTTTTTTCCACTCCAGTACTATGATTGTGGGAGGCAAGTGCCTGTTGTCATTGTTGGCGATATTACCTGTCCCCAGTTGTCATAGCTTGTAAACATCTCTTGAAAAGAAGGTTGGGACCTCACATAATTTTCAATTAGACTTTTAGTAGTTGAAGATGTTGAATACAGTGCATTGGGAAAGTTCAGTGCAAACTACAGTGTCCAAACTCATGGGGACGCTGAAGTACCAAATATCATATGCAGAATGGGGGGATTTCTGAATGCTAAACAAAGCCTGCAAGCTAGAGATGACCTTTCCTGCATGGTCTGACTTTCATGGAATTTGTAGGTAACTTCATTTAGCAAAATAGGCTTTCATAAGCAGTATGGGCCTCAAATCATGACAACCATAGAAATTTGAGGTAGTATATGTGCTTTTATTTATTCTGCCAATGTCAGTGCTAACGAGGAAGCCTGCATAGTTAGCATTGCACTATTTTCCAGAGTGTGATATGTTAAGCAGTGTTATTTTCACAAAATAAAGCAGGAATAAATGCTATTTTCTCTAGTGAATTAAGGGTGGAGTTTAAGGTGATCGACTGTTCTCTTTTCTAACAATATAAGACATGTACTACTGGGCCTGACCAATGGTCTACCTAACCTAGTATTCTGTCTTCACCTGCAGCAACAGGAGAACATGAAAGCCTGTCCAACTTCTGCAGTCCATTCCTATCATATTGCCCAGCATCTACTAGTGCTGTATTAGGGATGTTACAGGGTTCATCCTTGCCTGTTCCCTTTAGAGTCCATCTAAGGACCTGTTGCCCGTGGAATTGTCTAATATCTTTTTAGAATTTGCTGATACTGTCTTCCTCCACAGCCTTCTGACAACCTTTCTGACTCTGTAGGAAAGCACTTTCTTTACTGTGCTTTAAAGTGGTGTCCTACTGGTTTCAACAAGTGTCCCTTAGTTCGGTCATTGTGGCATTTGGTGAAAGATTCTGCATTCACTTTATCCATCAACTTCATGATTTTGTAAAGCTCAGTCATAACTTCCCCAGCCTTTTCCTGTAGAAATTGGAGAGTTGTAGCCTTCTGAGATTTCCCTAAAAAGGAAATCCCTTGATCATTTTAGCTGCCGTTCTTTATATTTCCTCAAACACCACTGTGTCCTTGAAATATGGAGACCAGATTGCATGCATTACTCAAGACGTGAACATACCAAGATTTTTATACAGTGGTAAAATTACACCTGCTTTTTTTCTCAATACCTTTGTTGATCACTCCCAGTATGCTGTTAGCTTTTTTGAATGCCATTTCAAGTTGAGTCAGTGATTTTAGAGAATTTTTACTGTTTTTTCTTGCCAATACAATCTTCTGGCATGGTCTCATCTCTGCATTTTTTAATAGCAGATGTATTAGACTTGCCAACATAAAATCCAATTACTTTAACATGAATGTGTTAAGAACTGCTGTCTTGAAATAATAAATGTTTTTTTAAACAAACAAAAATATTGCAAACCATGCCAAACAGAACAAATGGCAAAGTTTGACTCCAGCAAAGAAAGGGCACTTCCTCAGAGACATTCTCTTTAAAACTACATCCAGAAAAACATACATAATATTCTTTCCCCACCGTATGCAAGCACACAATGTAGTTCTCTGCCACTTCAGTGTACAAACAATCCACTCTCACTTTTTCTGAAGATATAATCTTGTCTTTACAGCACAGTTTGTTCTCACACCGACTCCCTGTGCACATCTGTAGATTATCAGGTCGTGGACAAAGCTCTGTTCAAATGTAACTGGACTATGAAGCCAGTGGTTACGAGGCACTTCAGTGTCTATCCCTAGTGTAACATAAGGGAGAGGGCAGCAAGCTTCACTTGACAGCTCAGCCTGAATGACCAAAAGCCCATTTACAGGGGGTTCAGCTGGATCAATGTTGAGATGACTTGATAGAAGTCCTCTCCCTTTTATTCCCTTCCATTACACCGTGGCTGAACTAGTTGGTTGCATTTTTTTCCAAGATAAGGGGCACCTTTCTTCCAATATGAATTCCTGAGAAGCACAATTATGCAAGTTAAGGCATAACAGACAAGATTCAACTCACCTAAAGATAGATGTCTGCCATACCTGAACTAGTACCCAAAAAATACTCGTTTTCAGGGTATGACATCACATATTTTAGATGTCTGCCTCAGGAAGTGATGTGCTCTTGATGTCACTGATTTTATCAACAAAAACTTCACTGAGCTAAATAATACATATAAATGGAACCTAACTTGTATATGGGCACCTGCAGACTGCACATTTAACCAGAATAATTCTTTCTAATGTAACTAACTTAGCTTATGCTGAATACATACTTTAATATTTAGTAGTTGTAGAATTATTTTATAATATAAGGAGGGTATTCATATGAAACAAGGGAAGTCCAGAACGGAATATAATGTTTTGGAAAGAACACAGCAGCAAGAATACACCAACTACTTAGGCTGACCATAATATTGAAAGAACCTTGTGCTCGAAGTGTGGTCAATTCACATACATGAAGTCACTAAGCAGTGATGTCATCATTCTAACGGCAGCACAAATGACTCAACCTCATTACTGTGATTTCCATCAGATTTCAGCTACAGTAGGTTTTAATTCAGACTAATATGCACTAAAGCATGTTTCTTAAGTCACGTTACAAAAGACGTAAGTAGATTTCTGCACTCCTTTGTTTGTTGACATTGGTGATACTGTGAAGATGTGTGCATGTATGACTTAAATAGGATTCAAGAAGCACAGAGGGGAACTCATAACTTAAATTTGTTTCTTCTCCATTTCATTTGCTAGTATTATAACAGCACCTGATGGTGATATTTAACACTAATACACTCAAAACCTCAAGCACTAAGTCAAAAATACTTTTCTTTATAGATATTTAAGAAAGACTTTTCCCCTTTTATGAAAGTGTTAAGCATTAAAAAAAGGAAGACGATTCATAGAATCATAGAATC
>VZTQ01002203.1:0-17720 GCA_013400755.1 Pelecanoides urinatrix | reverse complement strand
AAGCCTCTTTGGTATGGAGGCCGCTACTCAGGGACAGGCTGGGCTTCAGTCAGTTGGTGGTGAGCAATTGTTTTTCATTTACATCACTTGTCTTTCTTGGGTTTTATTTCTCTCTCTTCTTGTTATCTTCCTTTTCATTATAATTTTTAAAAATTATTATTACTATTATATTATTTCAATTATTAAACTGTTCTTATCTCAACCCACGAGTTTTCTCACTTTTACTCTTCCGATTCTCTCCCCCATCCTGCTGGGGTGGGGGGAGCGAGCGAGCGGCTGTGTGGTGCTTAGTTGCCAGCTGGGGTTAAACCACAACAATGGGTACTAAGCCCATTCATGAAAGCTCTTGCTTTCATCAGCAGTGCATCTTTGGCAAAGACTCTGAAAGGGAAAATGGTTCAGTGTGTCAACAGATGATGCCAGAAAAGAGACCATGCTCTCTCTCATGGGTAATGTTTCTCTTCTTTGATGATCAAGCACAAAAGAATAAGTAAATATGTTTTCCTACTCCATTTCTAGAGGTAGAGTCCACTGTCACCATACTAGGTTTACATTCCGCTTTCAGACAGTAAATCTTGGTTGGCAAATGTGCTATAGTGACACCTCCCCAGCAGTCATGAAATACTGCGTTCTTGTAAAGCTAGTAAAAAAGTATTTAATTTTTTCCTTAGCAGAGAATGACTTCTGTTGCCCAAGATACCAGAAACTAAGTAATGCTATGGTAGTACAGAGTCTATGGTTACTCTCAAAAGTGTCATGACAGCAACGAAGAAAGTAACACAACCCCACAACACTAGCTGGTTATGTCACCAGCAGCTAAGAGCATAATATTTAATATCAACAGGCAATGTTGAAAGTACTTTATCCTGTAAAACAACTGATTTGGCACTAACTCTCAACATCATTTCATGTTCCTTATATTCACAGAAGTTTTAAAAAAATGTGAAAAGGTCAAAGTCCCATTACAAAAAAATGCCCACGACACTTCTTGGAAATCTACACTACTGCTCCAAGAGACAACATCTGCCCTGGGCCATCCCACCCTTTTGCTGTGCATGACAGTATCACGAATTTAAAATACCGAGAAATAAGTATATTTAGTATCTGTGTTTAAAAATACACATTCAGAAATTCTATTAATTAAGAATTACTAGATTGGAGTAATCAGTAATTTAAGTAATTAGTAAACTGCAGATTAAGACTGCTGTCCTTATTTCTTGTCTGTTTTCAGATATTTCAATACATTTACTAAGTCTGGATAGCACTGGTGGATAGATTACTTCAGCGGATGGGTGACAGAACACAGTTTTTCATTTCTGAGTCATCAGTTATAATCTTGTGTAGGCCAAAAGGAAATAAAACTTATACTACTATGTGTAGTGCTCAAACCACTCACTCACCTTGGAAATGCTTCCCCAGTTCTCATGCTGGAGTGCCCCGCAACTCCAGCAGCAAAAACTTGGTTTTGCACGGAGAAACAAAGATTGCATATGAAGTTCATAGTATAATTTTCATTTCAAAAAAGACTGATGTGCACATCACTAATCTCCTCTCCAGTGTTAATGCTGCTATTGTCAACCCCAGCCAGGAGGACAGGGAATGAACAGACACAGGATGCATCTACCTTGTCAGCATTCAAAATTATCTCACCAGCTGATGACTCAGGGTGTGGACTGGCATTGGGTGGCAACAGTTCTAAACCTGGCTGAGGCCATTATCTCTGGAGGGGTTTTCTTTTCCCTCTATAGGATCCTTGCGGCATATATCTCTTTTTTCAACATTGTGCAGGGGAATGATGCTAGAACAAGAAACAAGCAACCAAGGCCAGGGCTACTTATGCCAGCTACTGGAAAAAATACTTGGGTGCGTGTTTCCTATAAAGGATCTGTAATGCTGCTGACTAACATCTTACCCAAACACCATAAAAGGCAAACTATTGTCTTGCAGTTATCATTTTCACACCAGAAGTGGTGCCAAATATATATTACCCTCCCCTTTCCCTCCATAAATCCAAATTATACTACCTTCAGTCCTCTCCTCCTTGGAACTGGCAAGCTTTTCCACTCCGAAGCAGTTGCACAGCACTGCAAGAGGTACAGAATAGACAAGTAAGAGATCAGATGAGAAATTAAAGTGGTTGTAGCTACTTAGTTTTTCAAAACTGACACAAGTAAATACTACAGCGGCTATCAGTGGGAGCACTGTATGAGAAAGTGTTGTGGTGAAACAGTCATCCCACTTCCAAACAGTCATCCCACGTCTTGTCAAGACCTAGCTGAAGAGCACTCAAATTAAACAAGCTGTGTGAGGAAATTTTTTTTTTTACATGGGTCATTTTTTATTATTCCTCAAGCAGGAAGCTGTCATGAGATGACCCATACTTTCTAGCACATTCAGCTGAGCCATCATAATCCCCACATCCTATTAGCTCAGATTTCTCTTTTTTTTTTGTTTACATTCATGCTGTCAGTACAGCAGTACTGCAACTAAACTAGTTTATTTAGGAAGAAATGAAGGCTTTTGTAGGTAAAAAATTTATTGAATCTGTTTCTCAACAGATGCAAGATAAAGCAAGATCTCTCCACTGGAATAACACTAAGGAAAAGTAAGACAGTGTTCTTCAACCACAATGAAGATACCAAATTTCTGACTATCACCACTAATGACACAGAGAGCATAAAACGTACCTTACTTACAAGTTAGCTACTTAACCTTTTCTATGCTATAACTGACAAAACATTTCCATTCATTCTGGCACAGAAATCTCATTTGGTTGACTGGGAAGAGAGGCTAAGTGAAGATCGTTGATTCCTGTAAAAGTTTCTCACAAGGTCTGCCTAATGACTGTTCGAAACGTGGTTTTTTTAAGGCTTACTTCTTTTCTCTTCCATCTTCTGGGGCGGCTGCACGGAGGGCTGTTACACTCGTTAGGGTATCGCCAGCGCCGAGCCCAGCTCGGGTGGGAGAGCGGTGCGTTGATCCCGCCGTCCTCCGGCACCGCAGCGGGGTCAGGGCGGAGGGCCTGCGGACAGGAGCCGGGCTGCCCGTCAGGCCGGGAGCGCTGCGCCAGCGCCTGTCAACGGCTGACATGGGGTGAACCTGCGGTGGGGGCAAACCTGTGGCGGGGGTGAGGGAGACTCTGGCCAGGGGCCACCCTGGGCCGGCCCTGGGACACTGGCGCACCGCTCGGGGCCTCGCCCCGGCACCTTCCACCCGCCTCCGGCCAACGTCTCCCAGCTCACCTGGGGATTAAGGAGAGACAAGGATTAAAGTCGTGCGACACCGACAGAAGGACCCGCCGCCACGCTGAGGCGCGGGGGTTACCCGCATCCCCCCGTACTCCTTCCCCGGGACGCGGGGAGCAATGGGCTGCGGCCCGGAGGAGGCCGGGCCGATCCTCCCCGCCAGGTGACAGGCCCCACATGGCTCCGCCTGGAGCACCCGGCACTATTTACCGCCCCGCGGAGCTTGGCTGAGGGACCGCGCGGCCCCGGAGGACCCGCGGGCCGAGCCCCGGCCAGCCGCTCTCCTCCTCCTTCGCCACCGCCCCCAAGCCCGCCCCCGCTTAACGGTACCTGCGGGCGGCGCGCGGCCGGGCCGACCCGCGCTCCCCGCCCCTCCCACACCGAGGCACGCGCCGCCGCACGGCGCGCGCACTGCACCGGAGCTGCCGCCCGCCAGGGGGCGCTGCCACGCCAGGGAGGCCCCAGCACTGTCCCCCAACCAGCGCGGCCATCGCCCCGCCCCCACGGCGGGCACTGCGCGTGCGCACTAACGCCACACCGCCCCCGCTCCGCCGGGCTGGGGCGAGAGCGCATGCGCTGAGACTATAGCACCTCCCCTTCCCGTGCGGCCGAGGGTGGGGAAGGCAAACCCTTGATGATTGGACGCCGAACCTTCCGAGTTATGGCTTTGCGCCAGCGCCCCGCCGCTATCACGCATGCGCGAGGCGGGGCCGGGCCGCACGAGCGAATGGCGGTGCGCAGGAGGTGGGCCGCTCACGTAAGGACGGGCGCTTTCCTTTGTTGCTATTGGCTGTGCCGGTGCGCGCGGCGCTGGCCAATGGGGCGGCGCTGGAGGGGGAGGGGGTCCGTGTGGCCGCGGAGAGGCCGCGGAGGCGGGAGGAGAGCCGAGAGACGGGAGGTGCGTCCGCCATTTTGGGGCGGGGCGAGCAGGGAGGCGGGGCGTTCCTGAGGTGGGGGCAGGGCGGTGCCGTAACCCCTTGGTGGCGGTGGCGAGGCGGGTCGGGCGCTGTGGGGTTGCCGCCATCTTGGCTCGGTACTGCCTGGCCGGGAAGGGCGAGGGGGCCGGGTTGGGCAGCTGATGCGCTTGGGTGAGCGTTAGGCTGCGGGGATGGCCCCGGCCGCTGTTTTGGGCCTGGTGGGGCCCGCCTGGCCTTAGGTGCTGGGAGATGTGGTGTCTCTCTCAGCGTTTGGTGTGGGGCTGGAGTGGGGTGAGGCGGCCTGTTGTGCCCTCTCTGTGCCTGTGAGGCTTCTCACAGCTGGCGTGGCAGTCGCTAGGGCTCTGCGGGGAGTTCCTTGGCCAAAGGGGTGCTGGCCGCTGGCTGAGCTCAGTAGGGCTGCGGGCACACAGGTGGGGGGCAGGGGAGAATAAAAGCAAGTTACTGAGGGGTGTTTGGGCCTTTGATTCCAGTCTACCAAATTAAAATATTTGGTAAGTGAATGAGTTGTTTAACTCTACTGCTGGCCGCTGCCATTTGCCTTTGCTGGTTGCAGCTGTACCCTATGAAGTGCTAAATTATTACTGCCTTTTTGATCCGAAGCGTGAAAATAAAAAAAGTTTACATTGCCCTTAAAATTTTCAGCAGCATTACTTTACCATTGTTTGCGTTGTGGTTATGTAAAGGTGGTTATGTTATTTTTCAGAGAGGCAAAAATTAACCCGCTCTTAAAAAGTGGGGGGGGCGGTTTGTCATCACTTTTTTGTCACTTCTTTTTTTAGCACCACTTTAAACGGTAGAGATAAACATATGCTCAAATAACTGTCAAAGCATTTCCAATCTATTATTCAAAATATTTATTTAGTTGGGGGGGGAGATAGAAATTTAATTTGCCGGTAGGGGAAAGCTATGTTTACATGACTTGGAGCTCTGGTCAGACCCAGGATCTTCCAGAAGATTTTGATGTCCAGCACCTGCTTTGTACTTTTATAAAACTTCTAAAATGTTTACATAGGCATGCCTACATCTGTGCCTGTGTTTCAAGTTTGCTGATTAGCCCATGAGTACTGCCTAACTCTACAAAGAGAAATGAGACAACTAACAATAACATTGTTGGGGACAGGGTGGCTCAGCATGGCTAATGTGCTGACAAATTGCCCAATAAAAACAGTAGTTTATGTTTTAAAAAGAGAGATTTCTTTCCTGTGATAGTTTATTTTAAAATTAAGTACAAGCTTTTCTTGCTCTTGGTATACACTGCATTATAAAATGATGATTGCAGATTAAGTAATTTCATTTTACTGAATTATTAATATATAGGCACAAGCAAGTGAATACTGTTTTGAAACGCTTGTGGTGTTACAAATTGTATATGAGGAATATACCAAATACAGAGTAGATGGAGCCCAGTGTCATAATGATTGTATTAATTAGAAGTTATTTTAAAATATTTCTCATAAAGATTTCCTTCTTTAAATAAGTGTCTCCTAAATGGCCTCCTGTGTTTGCGTGCATGCTTTGAAACTATGTGGTCAGCATTAATCAGCAATATGGAGGTGGTATACTAATGTTATAAACAATGAGTGTTGTTAAGTAATCATATTTATGGTTTGATAACAGGCTTGTATATGTCTGCTTGCCTGATACGGTTAGGAAATGATTGGGGTTTTGTGATGGTAAAGTTGCCATATGCTTCATGGTCACGAGCAGTAAATGAGCTTGAGCCTTTTTCCAGCAATAATTCATTGAAACGTAAGTATTAGGAATCTGACCACCATGATGGTTTTACTTGGAAGCAGTTGGTGGTGTTGTCCAGCAACACTGAGGAAAGCAGCCCCTTTGCTCTGAGCGAGCTGCCTGAGCTTATTTCATCTGCCGTAGCGGGGTCTTTCGCTTGGCGCCTGTCAGCGAACACGCACCGTGGTGGCTTCCCGTGGCGGGGCCTGGCTCCAGGGAAGAGAGCGGGGAAGTGCCGAGGCTGACCCTGGAGACTAATGCAAGGCATCCACTGAAACGAAATTTAGGACCGCTTGAAATCAGACTTTTGCATTATTCACACATACATAAGAGTGTTTTATGTCAGCGTGATTGGAAATGCAGTTTTCTTTATTTTAGGAAGTGAATGCAGAGGTCATGTTTTGAAAAGGTAACGCTGGTGTAATCTGTGTTATTCCCTATAAAGTGTTAGTAGCACTCAAAAGCATTTATTAGCTCCTGGGAGTGATGGTAGAAGCTGGAAGCACATGACTGCATGCCTCTCAGACAAAAAAGAAATTAGTAATATAATTTCCTTGTTGACTGAAGCAAAAGGAATGGGAAATACGTCTGTCTTAAAGATTAATGACTCTAAGGAGGCAGTTCTGAAACAGACCTGAGTGTCCTTGGTTTTGCATTTATCTGGAACTGTAAGATACGCTTTCTGCAACATAGCAGCTAATTCTGCCAGTGAGCCAGTAAGCTCAGTTCTTCCCAAACTTGTTAGGTGGCAGAAGCTCACAAGCGATGCTGATCTGACATCCCAGTAACCTGCCCGCAGCACTCCTCTAGCAGCGGTATAAGCTGCTTGGGGCTCTCCCAGCAGCTTCTGAAGTCTAGAGCTGGACTGACTAACTGCATGGAGAGGTGAGGACAGCCTGTTCCACATTTGCTAGCACCTTGGGTAGGGTGACAATGAAAGGGCTGACTGTCCTGGTGAATGGTGCTGTTGATTGAGTCGCTGAATTACGCTTTTGTGTTCCTTAGTTATGGTAATATTTAGAGACTTCAGATGAGCATAGACAGGCAGACCGCAAATGGCTCCTTTGAGTGGGAGGAAAGGAAGCTGGTCCAAAAGGAACTATCTCATCCAGTTCTCTTCTTGGAGGATGTTTTTATCATCTTGAATGCGGTGGGGATTTGGGTGTATCCTCCTATGGCCAGATAGGCTTGGGTGAGGCACAGAGACATCGGCCAGACTCCAGAAAATAGCAAAGCAGTCAAAGCCATAGACCTTGGCAAGCTATGGGCATTCGGAAAATGTTTTCTAATCCTCATTTAGCTTTTTGTCCCTTTCTGATGGGATTGGCTTTTTGTTTTATGGACTCTTTTCTTCTTAAAGTATCTTCATATCACTTTAGTACCTTTACCAGCTCCTCTGTTACATCCTCCCTGTTATCCTTCTTGGTGATTTCACTTGCTCCCTTACAGATAAGAGTCCACACCTCATTCTTTCAAAATGCAATTTTAACATAATGTTCTCTTTTATTACATTGATTAGTTTAAATATATATGTAGTCTCTTGTTTTTCACACATCTAATCTACCTTGAGTACAATAGCAGATCAGAGAACAGGCAGTTTTATACAGATCATAGATCTGTAGATCATTCTTTACAAAACATGTTCAGTGGGGCATCCTTTGGTTTATCTTAAGAAGTTTCGCTGTAACACATCATTATTTATGAAGACATAGACTAATATTCCCTGTAGGTGCATTGCTTACTAATTGGATTTATCACAGACTCTTTACAGGCCCTCAGTATGTTTTGTAACTATTTTTTGTAATTCTGTTGCTATTGTAGATATATTAGGTTTTAATTACATTATTTGGATATTAATTTTTCCAGCTTTTAATCAAAGAAAGGGGAGATTTGGGATCTCTGAGAAGCCTATAAAATGATTTTGTTCTACCTGTCGTGTAAGTGTGTTTGCATTCCTGGCAACTACAAGTCAAACAAATTGTCTATTTGAGAATTGGAGCTTCTAAACTCATAGACTGTTATGGTCCTAAGGGAATCTTAAAACATAGGCAGAGACTGGCTGTGAAAAGGAAAGGAAAAAATTGTGTCACTATTTAAACAATAGACTTCTTTCATGTGGAGGACCTAGATGTCTGTTAATTACCAACTGGCTTGAGGGTTTTGGAGTCTGGCCCAATATGCTGAAACTCTTAACCATCCACTAGCTGACATATCCTTCAAGGTCTGCATTTGGAGCCTGGTAATGTAGTGGATTTCATCTTTATAGATGTTTATGTAGTAGAATCGTTTTCATATTTTGCTATATTTCTGTCTTACAGTCTCAGTATTCAGTGCCAACATAGATTCCAGACAGTTGCATGAACACAGAAAGAAAGAACTGGTTTAAACGTTAGATAATGCTGGACTAGGTCGAGCAGCATCCGTTGTCTTTGCTGTGCCATAGCCCCACCACGATACACTGATCAAGACCTAAAAGCGTGTCCTCTAATTTTGGGTGACTCGGATGAATTAACAAGATCTGAAAGCCTGTGATTACAGTTGCACTTGAAAGGGCCTGAGATCTCTGGAAACCAGGCAGTAGATGTATATGATGAAAGGAACCCAAAATAAATGGGTGCCTAAAACCCTTTTTATCTTCATTTCTCCATGTGCACATAACTATGTATTTATCTGAAATAAATTTTCACTGGTATTTTCTGAAGTAAAGCTAGTGGTTGTAAAGTATTCTGACTCTTTTGATGGGCTCTCTTTGTGGGTTTGCATGCAGATTAAAGTATGCGCACAAAGTATTTTCATTAAATAAAGATGTAGCAGACATAAATGTCTAAGCAATCTTCCAGATTTAGTGAACTTGCGGCGTTCCCACTCTTAAGAGATGTTCTGTGGAGTGCTCCACAACTTTTTGATTTGCGTTTTATTTTTTGAATCAAAGTGTAGAGGAAGCTGTCCTTGTGACGCCAGCTGATGCAGGGCTGATCGGCTAGTGCTGGTCTTGGGAGCAGCTGTACAAAGGCAAAGGAGTGAGCACCTGGCATAGAATTGGACCTAACCTAACAAAAGGCATCAAAGGGGTGCATATGGCGAAAAGGTGAAGTCATTATTGTGTGTAGGTGGAATAACTGCTTTCAAATAAGACTGAAACCTGTAAGGTTTCAAATATACTAAAAGGAATTTGACTACAACCATAGAAAACAGGGTAAATAAATGTCGCGGTGTAGAGGCTCAACAATAGGGGTCTTAAAAAGAATATTTTGGACTAAATAGCCCTTAGGCACAGCCCCCTGTGGGAAAACTAATTTAGCTGAGGAAAACCCTGTTTTTTTAGTTGATCATTTTTCCTGATCCAGTTCACTGTGCTGCATCAGCAGTTGGTTTGGCCTAACTTTGTAGATGTGTGGAAACCTGGAATGCCCCATCCCTGGAAACATCCAAGGCCAGGTTGGATGGGGCTCTGAGCAACCTGATCTAGTTGAAGATGTCCCTGCTTACTGCAGGGGGGTTGGACTAGATGACCTTTAAAGGTACCTTCCTACCCAAACCATGCTGTGATTCTATGATTCTACAAAACTGGCAGTAAGGTGTGGAGAACAGAAGGAGCAAAGATGGGAAGCAGTATTGTCCTATTAATATTTATTGCATTTGGTTTTGTTAATAAGCGTTATGAAGGTTTAGGGAAGCCACAGTCCTCTGAACTTTGAAAATTGGCACTGACAAAGAAAGACAGTTCTGTTCTCCCTTGTGCTTCTCAGCCCTCCTCTGTTAATTTGTGTCATTGCTCAGGGAACTGCTTGGGGTTTAAAAAAAAAAATTATTTGGCTCAGCTAATTTTATCTGAATAACTTTCCCCATCTAATTTGCTGTGCAGCAAATGGTATTTCTGCTTCTCTCAGGGAATTGGGGGTGGCCTAGGGGCAAAATGAGCATCTGGAGATAGATGGATTGCTTTCTAATTTTATTGTTGGTGTTATTTATCCCAGTTTAAAGTGTTTGTGCAACTACTGCTTTACTATGAGCCAAGTGCTGGTATGGGCAGAACGCTTATTGTGTCCAGGTTATTGGGGATGGTCTTCATCGCACAGCAGAGCTGTCCTAAGCCCGGACCCCTCTGCGTTCTCAGCTGTGCTACGCCAAAAAGTCCTCCTGCTTTTTATAGACAGTGGAGATGAATGGGCTTCATTTGGGGGCAACTGAATTTAACTTCATTGGTATTTTTTTCTGTCAAATTCTTGAATGACTGGAACCAAAGAAGCTATGTTGAAAATGTGTGAGCCATCCTTTCAGCATCACTGAGTAAATGAAGTGAACCCTGGGCCCAAACCTTTGTAACCCTTTTTCATAAGAAATGTTACTTAAGTGGCTCTAATGTATGAATTTGGCCCTCCTTTCTGAGAAGTGGATACATATGCTATTTGTTACAAAGTAATACCAAAAGCAATTTAGATTGCTTGCAGCCTGACATCTTTTTAAAAAAAAAAAAAAAAAAAAAAAAAGAGCTTTCTTAGATTTCATGTGTATCTGCCAAAAAAAAAAAAAGTCCACTAAATACTGCTGGTGTTTAGTGTGCAGATGTGGTTTCTGTCAAGTTTGTGATGAACCAGGTAAGTGAGTTGTGGTTTGGTAGCATAAGTTTTACATGAAGAATTATTTTTAAGATGAATTGATTTTCTTAACGAGTTCATAGCAAGGTGCTACAACCCTTGCAATAGCAGATCAAGATGTGTGGTTGCAGCCTGGGTGTAGGAATGAGGGAGAAGGGACAGGATCTTTTTTTTTTTTTTTTTTAAATAACTGTTTTTGCTACATATTGTAGAAATATTTTAAAATTCTATCCCCCCTCCTCCAAAAAAGAGTTCATGGGTGGATGGATTTTTTTTTTCTTTTCTTTTGTTCTTTTATTTTTGTAGCGTGGATTGTCCATTTTAGAAATGACTGATAAAGGTAGTTGCAAAAATTTCACACAAGTTACATTTAGTAAGTCCCTCCACAGTTCCTCTCGCTTTTCCAAAAGCTGCATTTTTAAGGGAAGTAAGAAGAGTTTGGTTTTTTCCAGCTTTTAAATTTTCAGGGTGCCTGGCAGGCTGATGTTTCTCCCTCTGCATTCATGCCTCTCCTAGAACTGGTGGGAGGGAGGTGATGGTGGGCAGGGCATGACTTCCCTTTTTGGCAGCAATGTAATCTTAGAGCAACTTAATCAATTGTGGAACAACATCTTTAAATTATTTTACAGCATGAGTTTAAAAAAACCTCCTGATATCTCAGTAATGTTTGTGCCTTGTGTTTCCTGTTGTAAGAGATGATAATTAAGATGCAAGAAAGTGCTGCTGCATAACTGGACTTTGAAATGTGGGGACAGCTGAGTGACAACTACTTGGATTGGGTTATGTGTGTTAAAGACCCTGTGTCAATCTAGCACAAAGGCACTTGTACAAATTTATGCATACAATGTATTGCAGCAAAGAATGCAGTTCACTTGCTCTTAAGTGTTGGAAGGAAATTGTGTGGGGCTTTTTCAGTAGGGGCACTGGAGATTACTGAATATAGAGAGATTAAACTAATGTGGAAAGAGCGTTCCCTTCCAGCATCTGTAGTGATCCTAGCAACATGTAACATTCAGGTCTTTGTGACTTTTTTCATATATCAGCAGGGAGGCATGGCTGTATCAACTTTCCCTCCTCAGGTGTACCTTTTAATGGTGTGCTCTCACTTTCTGCAGTTCATTGGCAGTCAGGCAGCTGTCTTTCACTTCTGCAAATAAGCAAAAGACTACCAATTCATGGTGGTCATTCACTACCTGTTGGTTTTGGATACAGAAGAAGCTGTCTGCAATATATGATTTATTTGTTGTTACAAATAAGGCACGAAATTGAAATTTATGTGGTGAGGGCAGGATTGCAGGGTGGTTGTAGTCATCTGTTAAGGTAAATATCATGAATATCACGTAATCAACCTCTGGGAAAAGTGTGGGTTTGGGTTTTTTTGTTCATTTTGGTTGGGGTTTTGTTGTTGGGGTTTTTTTTGACAAATTGATTAATGTATCTTAGCAAATGAGCTAAGTAAGGGTGAACTTTCTGAACACAAACTTATTACATAGAAATTGTGTTGACCTTTGGTTCTGCTCCTCCTCATCTGCAGGCCATTAATAGGTCTTGTCTTTTACATTACAGTTGGTGTTTAGGTCTGTAACTTTTTGCGACATCTGTAGTCCTCTGTTGCAGGCATTGCACACAGCCTTGGGCTGTACTTTTACGAAAGTAAAAGACAAAGTAAGTGCTTTTGGTCAAAGGCGGTTTGAATGAAGGCAGGTCTGAATGAACTCTGAGGTCAGATTGGCTTGATAGTCTTTAGGATATGCACTGTTTGGAAAAGGTTTTTCCCTTCAAAAAAAACCAACATTAATGTAAAGAGAAACATGCCCCTACAATTCATCTGTGTTCCACCCTCTTTTGTCAGGGAAAGGAAGATGTTGCCAGAGGATTTCCCAAGATACCCTCATGCTATTCTAGTTTCTTGGCAGCAGTTAAATACTACGAAAACATGCACAGAGATGTTGCCCGTTGTTTTTCCCCTCTCTCGCTGAACTCTCTCTACCCTGTAAATTGAGTATCTCTTCATTGCAGTTCATAAGGTCATGGGAGAAGATGGCTGCAAAAGTATGTGACATTCCTGTCTTTGAGGATGGAATACCTGGGGGACTAAGCAAATCTTCAGTTCTGCGTGATGTGATGTGCTGTTACATCACTAATGTATTTCTAACAGCGTTTACAAGAGTTTCTCTCAGAGTTGGGGGGGTGAAAGTGTGAGAACATGTGGCTATCTAGAATGTGCAGAGCTAAATACTAAAAGATAGTTTAAGCAAAGGAAGAGTCCCATCTTGATTTAGAAGTGGTTCAAGGGCAGCAGCCAATATATAGGAATAAGTGTAAGTAATTTTTTTATAAAGATGATTAAAGAAAACTCTTCAGATTTTCTTTAGGATCTAGGGCTAATGAGAAGTTCTAAAAATACCAGGAACAAAAAGAACAGTGGCATATGTCTGATGGCTGCACTAAAGTTGTCAACAACGATGCTGAAAAGACAGAACTGTTATGTACATCTGTAGTGAGAATGAAGCTGAATATTACAAATAAACATATAATGGTGAACAAATCCATCATATTACAGCAATAAATAAAGACTGAAAGAACACTTTTGAAAATATGTGTTGCAAATTTATGGAGACTGAGGAATTTTTTTTTTTTAAATGGCTAATGTAAAACTGTCCAAAATCTTAAGGATTGACATGTAGCAAGTGCTATTCAATATGGTTAATAGAAAACAGGTATTCTAAAATGTCTAGTATATCAGTTAGATTAAGGATTTGATCTCGTCTGTCTAAGCAACCGACTCCTAAAAATGTTACACTCAATGAAGAATCATTGAATTAAGATAAAATTTCCTGATGTTCAGTTGTTGGATGTTCGTTTGCAAAAAAAAAACAACCCCAAATGAACACACAGTTGGAAGAAAATGCAAAATCCTTCCTGACAGTTTTATATAGGCCACGTAGACTAGAAAAATGACAAATGATGGCATGGCCTTATGTATTTGATTGAATTAAAGAGCACATTAGCTGACTCTTTTGAAAGATGAACTAAAACCTTTAGGAAGTTAACCATGAAAGAAGGCTGGATGCACCTTAAGGATGAGGAACACTATCCTAAAAACCAGCACTGCAAGGTATCAAGGCTCACGGGCAACAGTCAGTGGACAAGACGCTCCCTTGCAGTAGGTAAGCGGAAGCCAAGAGCTGATAGTAGTTGAGTACACTGAATGCAGAATGGGAGATTTCCTTTCCAGTATTATTCACCTCACTTCTGGAGTATAATCAGGTTTGATGGATTCACTTCAAAACATATTTTTAAATCAAAGTCAGTACTGGTTGTAGGTGTTGGAAAAACATATCTATACACTTAACGTAGATAGCGACGAAGTAGTAAATTCTGAGTTTGTTGAAGTGATTTGATCATGTACCTATCCATGAACAAAATGGAGAGCCTTCAAAGAGCATACATTTGCAAATACAGGAGTCATAGCAGCAAGAAGCGGTAGGTAAAAAAGAATATGAACTTGCATAAAATGAAAAAATATTTCAAGTGATAACTAGTTAACTATTGCACTAGCTTATTGATGGACTTCATAGATTCTCCAACACTTGAAATTAATGTCAAGATCCAAGATCTTTTAAAAAACTGCTCTTGTTCAAGAAGCTGTTGAGCTACATCACATAATAATTCATGCTTTGTGAGAACCAGAGTAGATCTTTGCAATTTTTAGATTCCTTTGTTGGTAGTAACAACATTCATTTCTTGTTTTGAGAAGAGGAAAAAATCTGTTTCAAACTTTTTTCCAAATAAGGTCTTATTTTGTAAGTCTATAGGAAGCACTGGACCTCTCTGCAATTTAAATTCTGTGTAAATTGTCACAGATCCTCATTATGCGTTACTTTTAAGCTTCCTAACCATGTCATCGATATTCTTTTTAAATAGAAAAATGTAAAAATAAGTAGTGTCGTTGTTGGGTTAAATGACAAGGTATTAAATAGCTTAGGTTTATGTCTTTAGTTACTTGGTTAATACACAGTTGTTCGGATACAGGTCTTTGTGTGCTCAAATCTTTCAGTGGAAGTTCTTATGCTTGTGAAAGTAATTTCATCCTGTGATGACAGCTAGTAGAGACTGTCTTGCTGTGGTCATGGAAAGTTAAACTGGTATGATTCTTACTAGGTGACCTTCTCACAGGATTCTGCCTGCTCTCAGAAAACAAGCCATTTCTTTTCCCTGTACTTGGGTGGAAACTCCAAAATCGGCAAAAATGCCAGACATAATTTTATGTCCTTATGAGCACTGCTGTTTTGAAATAAATGTTTTGGGGACTTTTCTCTCTCAATTCCGCTGTCAGGCCTACAGCTCTGACTCCTTGGGTTTGGGAATCTCTGCTTGATTTAGTAGATAGGAAATTTTGTCTCCTTGTGATGTTAGGCTTGGACATGCATTGAGGAATGTCATATGAGGGAGAGAATTGAGGCCTTGAATGCATATTTGATGTTAGAAAATGTGTTCTGCTGGTGTTCAGACACAGATAGCTTCTGACTATGATACAAGCATATTCTTTTTTTGCAGAGATACTGGATAACTTCTCTTGTCTGGGCTGATACAGCTTGAGACTCCTTTTTCATTTGTGAGGGGGTACACCTTACTCGCTTTCAGTGTTGACCATACTTTTTTTTTTTTTTTTGCATTGAACAGTAACAGTCTTTTACCCTTCAGAAGTGTAGATTCTGATGGCAGATAAAGTTGTTTTGTGAATGCACACTGCAAAAACGCACACACGGGAGAAAAATGATCAGTTGCTTTTGTAGGAAGAGAGCAGATATGTAAACTACCATTAGCATGAGAAAACTGTCACTTCTTAAACTATTTCCAGAGGGTGTGACAGTGCTTGTAAGTATAGATCTGTGTGCTGTGTAACAAAGGAGCTGTCAGATTTTATTGAGATGTGTAAAGGAGTGATGTTTGCCAAGAAGATTTCCATCAGTATATTTGACCTGATATAACCTATATATCTAGAGCTTGCCATTTATGTCATGTGGCGAGTTATTTTCTTCCAGGTATCCAGAGCCTGACAGAGATCTTCACTGTTGAGACTACCCAGGAGCAGAGTTGAATCAAAGCACACGCAGGTTGCCTCAGCTGCACTCCCTCCAAAACAGAGATCGTCCTGAAGACAAGCACACGCTGCATGTTGCTCCTTCTTCCTGCGCTAAAAAATGCCAGCCTGCAGCGTGCCTGCTGCCGTTTAAGGAACTCAAGGAATGACCCTGGTTTATTAATTAAAACAAAAGGAACTCAGCCCTTAATTGGACACTTTGTGGTTGTATGTGTCTGACACAATAATTAATTTGTAATGTTGGTTATTGGGCAACACAGATGGGGAGAACAGAGGATGGCTTTTTAGTAGGGTGGGAGTGTGCATGGTTACATTTTCCCCATTGGGGAGTAACAGTATTGGACTTCACAGAATACCATACAGGTTAATTGGCTCAATATAGTCAACTTTTGGCCAGGATGGACTACATAGTTCTCTAGGGAGGCACTGGAGGCTCCATTCTGGGACCAGAAGAATATGTGATTAAAATCTGTGGTAGGGGATTCATGACAACAGGGACCATTCATCACCTAACAGATAGGATGACATCATAACATTAAATTCATGTTATGGTCCATTGTGAGATAGAAAGTGCAAGCATCCAGTGTTGCATTGACTGACCATCTGTCTGTCACATGAAGGCAAATATATTCGCAGTCTGACTTAATTGTTTGTCAGGAGGAATGACTTTGGGATACTTGTGAAGACAATGTCTCCATGTGCAACTTGAGCTCGATGAATTCTCAAGGTTCCCTATCCTAATCCAATATGTTAAACTAACGTTGCAGGACAAAAACTGGTAAAGAGCAAAACATGAGAAGACCCAGGTTCTCTTTCTCCAGCAGAAAGAGAACTGCCGGAGATTTTCTTGTGTGACTTTGGGCAAGTCAGTTTAGAGCAATGTTTGCTTAAAAATGATGGTCGTTTTTCATGCATTATAATAATGCCTAGGTTTCATTGTTTGACACTGGAAAAAGCTGTAATTCTTCATCTGGAAGCAGCAGTTTAGACTCTTTTAGCCTAATATTTTTCTGGTTTTGGTTCAACCGTTCTGCTTTAGTAGGTTTCTTGCATGAGAAGAGACTCGAAGTTTGTTCTGTCTTTGGGTATGGTTTCTGGAGATGTACGTCACACAAACTGCAAGATTGTTATCCCAGTGTGCAAGAAAAGGACACAGCAAGCTGAGTACTGCCCAGTATGTTTATCTGGGTTCCATTGCTATAGTGTCAAAGCACCTTATGGTCTTGAATGCATTCATTTTCCCATGGGGAGATTAAGTGGCTTTTCCAAGATCACATAGAATGTATGAGGGCCTAACACAAATAGGAACTTGTTTTTTTTTGCTCTGAACGTATTTCTTCACCGGTACAACACCCTACCTCTGTGTGGGACTTTCTGGTAGTAGTTGTTCTCTTGTCTGGGGCAATCACTTGAAAAATGCAATGGTTCTGCAGGTAAATCCTGGCCTTTGCTGCCCTGAAGGAGTAACTAACTGGAATGCAGGAAGTCATTGATGGTGCTGATTTCTTGTTTGATCCCTCATGTGGAGAAAATAGCAGTCTCTGAGCTCTCTTGGCTGCTCAGTCTTGAGAGTCAGAAGCAATCTGGAGCAACATGTTTTATCTAAGTATTGCAAATATGATTTCAAAGTCCGCCAAGAAGAGGAATAGTTGCTCTTTTAGGATCTTTAAAGCGAATAGGTGTGTAGCTATTTAGCATAGTGATTTTGGATGATACTTCAGGAAACCTCAAAGGCGCTAATTGCCAGAAGTGGAAGAAGAGTAGAGTGGTTCTCCTGGTATATGTTACTTTTTCTACTTTGCACTTGGCATCAGCTGCTTTTGGAGATGGGATTTGATGGAACTTTGTCTGATCTGGAGTAACAGTTCCTATCTACTGGCATTCTTGAACAGTACATTTTAGAGTGCACATCTTTGGGTGTTTGCTTGGAGCCACCTCAGTTTCCTCATACTAAAAGGTGTTAAGGTGAGTGCCGCACAGGAGTGTTTAACTTGTGTTTCAAATTAAGCTTAATTTAGTTTGTTTGCAAGTCGTCTTGAGAGCATCTGAGGAAAAATGCCTTAGACTTCTAGAGTAGTGTGTCATGGTTTAACCCCAG
>VZTQ01002200.1:637573-652433 GCA_013400755.1 Pelecanoides urinatrix | reverse complement strand
TGGGAAGCAGCCCTCCCTAGGCATCTTGGAGTAAACACAGACGGATCTTTTGCACAGGGCTGGAAGGTGGTTAGCGCTGGGTGGCAACTCCTATGCTCACTGCGATTTATGTCCCTGCTCAGTGCCTGCACAGATGCTTTCTCTGCAATGATGCTCTTTGGGCCTCATTTGCTGAGGTTCTCAGTGCCTTCGTGTCCTCTGACTTCAGCACTTGGTACCTCTGGAAAAACAAATCATGCCTAACATTTTGGCTGTCTCACAGGTAATGTAAAATTTGCCTTTACTACCTCATGCGGAAAATTTCATTCCTGTTCTCCGTCTTTCCACACTGACCCACACCAACCCCTGTACCCCAAGACAAGAGCTGGCTCATGCCTGGGGGTAGGCAGGCGGCTCTTGCTGCGCACAGCTCCGCAGGGAATGCAGAGCATCTAATAGGGCGCAGGTCTGCTCTGCTGCTGTTGTTTCCTTCAGGGAAAAAAATATTGTCGCTGGAGACTTCCATTCAGTTTTTGTTTCATGCTCACATTTTGAAAAAGGAATTGGAAATACTGTATGCAGCCACTGTCAGATAAGTTAAAGCGTGAGTTGAAACATTAACTGAGATTAGGTTCTACCAATAGGCAACTGAAAATAGGCATCTGGACAGATGGTGCCAATTGATTTAACTGCAGCTGTGATGCTTAACAGGGCAGAAAATGCAAGTAAAAAGCTAATGGGAGCCCTGCCCTAGTTAAATCAGCTTCTTCTTTAACTTACCAGCAGTAATCATTGTTAATAAATTCCAGTTAAACCAATAACAGAAAAGATGAACTGTTTTGTTAGGGTTTGGAAGCAAAGCTAGTAAAACTGTGGGCCTTAAAAACAAATCCAACAAACATACACATATATGCACATCTAGAATATTTTAAATAAATAACACATTGATATATATTAACATATGTATCATATGTATCATGCACACCATATACTGCATATATACATTGCCATTATCATATTATCAATATGCACTTATATAGGGAGATAGGCTTAATTTATATTGATTTAAATATATATAAAAGTCTATCAAACAAACCAAGCAAAAGCAACATTGCTATTTCAAACCACAGGGATGAAAAAAGGACAGGAAATGTGTGGAGGAGAGGAGAAAAGGTGTGAAGAGGCAGGAGAGAGCAGAGGCAAAAGCCTGGGATAGATACTTGCAGCTTCTCTTCAGCCTCTGCAAACAATGCCACAAAGCTGTTTTCCTCTCTGTGCTTCCTCACTCAAGTCCTCTTTCTGCTCAGGCACAGGTTGACATCTTTCTGGTCAGACTTAAGGTCCCTGTTGGAGGTTCCCGAGGCCCCGTGCACTGCAGCAGGGACCTCAACGTCAGACACCAGCTCTCCAAGCTGGTCTTCTGTCTTCAGTCTGCTCACAACTGACTGTGCTTTGGTGCATCCTTGGAGGTCTGGGGTGGATCGGTGGTGTCCCGAGGTGCTGTGAAAGCGAGTTAGCTTTAGCGCGGTACCTCAAAGGGACATTGGTGCTGCAGCACTGGGGTTTCCTCCCCTCTTGCCCCAGGGCCACATTGCCAGTGCCAGGCCACCGCTGCCTTTCTGGGCATGAGCCCAGGGAACTGAGAGACATGGCGTGGGCTCTTCAGCAGCCACCATGTCCCCCGTCGTGTAGCCCAAGGCAAAAAGACCTCCCCCAGCACAGGACTTGATCACAAGATCACTCTGTTTCACATCGGGATGCCTCTAGCCTTGATAAGCCCATTACAGACCATTTTGTGGCAGTTGCATGCAGGCTACCAAGCTCACACTGACAGGCGTTTGAAAGCCTGATTCATTTATCCACAATTTATCCAAGAGTAAATTTGTCACCCCTGGCTGGAAGGTTGTGTGTTTGCAGCTTTCTAAAATTAGCACAGAGTGGCCAGCTGCTAACTAACCCATGTGAGGGGATCTAGAGTCTTTCAGCAGAAGTCCCCTCAGAACAGCAATGTATTCCTGTAGAGAGCTTTTGGTTTTGGGAGCTGTCGAGCACTGGCAGTTGCCATTGAGTTCAGTAGCTATGAAGCTGTGGCTGTCCAGCGTTTCTTAATATCAAACTCTCAGGTTAGAGGAATTAAGAGTATTTTTCCTTTCAGGCAGCTTTGCCCTCCTATGCACACAGCTTTTTTTCTTTCTGAGCCTGCGCTCATGCAAGAATTGCTGAGAAAATCACGTGAATAGAGTAAACTGGAGGAAAACAACACCTGCTTGCCATGTTGTTGCCTTCAGCATTTACATGCTACAGTTGCCAAGTAGCAGACTCATCAAGGGACTGAGCACAGAGGGAAAAAGCCCACAAATGCTTGCTCTGGCTTATGGCATTTCCACAGGAGTGCTGCAAGAGGTCATCTGAAAAGCGAGCAGTGACAGCAGAGCCTGGCTCACCTGTGTTTCTGCACAGAGCGTGCTGGTCTCCTGTGTACAGCGATCCAGTGCCGCTGCTTTGAGATTTCAGGGGCAAAGCTCCCCAGCCCCTCATAATGATTGGAAACTGCAACGAAAGTCTAGGGAAAAGATAATTGTTATTATTAATAGACAGTTTTCTATAGCACCCGAAGGGAATCAAATGGCCGTGTGTCCAGCAGGACTCATCCCAAACAAGGGTATTTCAAAGGATGGTGCATCATTTGCAGAGTATCACAGAGTCTGCTTTGATCTATGGCCACCACTGCTACCACTTAAAAAAGGAACCTATTGAAAAAGAAGAAAAAATAGAAATTTCTCTCTGCCTCACCATGAAGTGTGTTATTGCCCTTAGAAAAATGTCACCTGCTGGGCAGTCACTTCTCAGGCAAATCTGAAAACATTGAATTGTTTTAATCTTTCTTCCCTTTGCAGAGTTCCAAACCCTGGTGGGGGGGAGCTGCCTCCCCAGCCCTGCCTTGCAGGGAGCCCATGGGCTGAGACCTCACCCGCTCAGTGCACACATGGCACATCCCGCACCGTGAGGAAACACAGGATCCTGACGGAGTATCACGACCTAAGGGGTTAATGTAGCGATCGCGACTGTGGGTTTGTAGGATTCTGTAATACACAAGGACATGGAGGCTTTGTCCTCTAAATATCTCTACTTTATTACAGATTACCACAAATACCACAAAAATCACCACTAGAAAATATACCTATGATTAATAAATGGAATATGAATGAATATATATTTATCAAGCTATTACAAATTACTAGCAGCAATCAATTATATAGTATCAATCAATCATATGGTATCAATCAATAATAGAATCAGTATTGTAGTACAACCAATAACAGCCACAATCAAGTAGTTATGTACTATTACTGATTACTACAACTTATCATCAACAAAGCAAATTTCTTAACAATATAACAGCAGATATACTTGTGATAGATTACTTATATGAATATATATAATAATATGAAGCAAATTAGACAGATTTCAGAAGGAGCCAAGCCATCCCAAAAGAGGGAGGACAAACCAATCTGGGGGGGGGACAAAACACCCAGCCATCCCCAAAAGAGGGGAGGACAAACCGAACCAAGAAGGTAACAGAGAGAGCCTCACTTCATGGAGTCTGAGGTCAGCCAGGCATCCCTGGTGAGAGTCCAAAATCCCCAAGAAAGTTTGCATGGGATTCAACTGGGAAGCTCTCAGAGAGAGAGGAGCTCCATTTTGGACAAAAATTAAGTCCTTTTTATAACATAGGGACGTAAGAGGGTGTAGGACATCCTACTTCGAGCAGCCAATAGATGCTGTTAATATCTGTTTTTCATCTGTAACAGCCAATACACAAAGATGTTTTCTGTTCCTTTGGAGAAATTTTATTTTCCCAGACTGTTTTCCACCTTCTCAGATGATAAGTTGCTGTTACAGTCCCTTGTTCTTCTGCTTATCAGTGGTATCTCAGGACATCTCCAGTTTCTAGGTACCCTGGCTGCACTTTTCAGGGATGTTTCTGGTTCGCAAGCCCCATCCCCAGGCTCGCAGTCTCAGGCTGGCCATCCTTTCTCTGTCAGTATTTTTCAGCAGACAATTTCTTCTGTTCAACAATTTTCTCCTTCTAACCAGACCACCTTTATGGCTGCTCACATCACGGGGCTGGGCTGAGAGAAAAGCGAAATGCCTGCTCATCTGCAAGGTACCCTCCAGGCAAGCTGGATGCGGGGACAAAAAACACCCTGGGCCGTTTCACCGACAGCAGTACTTAGTGGCCAGCCTGGTGGCCAGCCTGGCTCCCCCCTGGTATCTAACTCCTCTTTGGTGGGGCCTAATAGACTTTCTCTTCTCTTCCAAGCCCTCTGTGTCTCATGAGGGCTCTGTCCTGCCATCAAATCTGGTTGAAATTGGCCATGGGTTCTAAAATTAGTGCAAGACCAACATTGAGAAACACACTGACCAACGGGATAGACGTAAACTTTGTTTCCCTGGGAAACTGGACTCAGGAATAGAGCAGGAGCTAGCATACTTAATGGTGGAAAACACTCTTTAATTTTAAAATGACAAAAATGACAAAAATACAGCACTCTCTAAATGAGGGTCCCCTGACTGTGAACAAACCACATCAGCACTTTGTTCTGTGCCTTTTTCTCCTGACCTAAATTGTTCCTGATGGGATCTTGTCAGCTCTGTGTGCTGCATGAAGCCAAAAGTGAGGAGGACTTGGGGCTCTGAGAGAAGAGCTCCAGCCTCCATCCCTGGGCAGGGGGGAGCATGTGGTTCCCACGCTGGTACTGTGCATGTGAGCGCAGGAGCGCTGGGCTAGTCTCTGGCCCCATTGCAGGCTGTTATTTATCCTCTTCGTTTCCTTTCTGTGTCTCTCAGAGCTCGAGATTGTCACCAGACTTGCTGCCCTGTACAAATAAACCACATTTCTCCATAGGAGACTTGGAGCCAGCAAATGTGTGAGAAGATCATCATCAACTGTTGGATACAGGTTAGGAGGAAATTATCTCTTTGCAAAGCAAGGGATCATCAGGAATGAAGAGTCAGGGAGGGACCTCCTAGGCAAAATGCACCAAAGTAACCCTCAGGCAGTGTAAGTTATGCACGTCTCTGATCAGAGCGGGCTCTGAAGAGCTGAAGATCAGCCTATAGAAATGGTCAACTTATATTTAGTCAATAAATAATGGCAATGTTGAATAATTTATTGTTATTAATTCCATAAGCAAAGTCTTCTCTGTCTGCAGACCAACACGCTGGCACATCTAAAGCAACGACAGTGTTAATCTCAAGCAGCCAGAGGGATTGAGCTGGGCTTTCTTGTCCTTGTCTTTATCCATAACAGTTTCACACCTTCTCAGACACATCTGCCCAGAGCTGCTAAGGGTAAGCGAGAGGCCAGCTCTCATGCAGGGCAGACTGCAGAAGCACATGATGGCACAGGTTTGGGTAAAATCTATGGTGGTAGCAGACATCAACCTGTCTTTGCAGCCCCACTGCAAATTGCCTGTGGGGTAGGCAGCCCGAAAAACAGGCACAAAACCACATTTTGCATGTGAACAGGATGAGCTGGACATGGAAGTCCCTGAGCCTGCCTGGATGAGGCACCCATGCTGCTCTTCTCATGGTCCCACCAGGCTGGCAGGGTCCGCCACAGCCGCAGTAGCACAGGGCAGGGGGCCATGAAGTCAGAGTTTGCAGAATACACAGCATTTTATGTGCAATTTCTTCCCCTGATTGTCTGTGTTTAGTGCCCACGGAGGGTACTGTGTCCAGGCAAAAGTTTGGGGATTGCAGGTGCTGGGAACAGCTGGAAAACCAGTGATTTACTGTAACTGGACATGGTAGCACTCATAGGAAAACACACCTCTCCTCCTAGGTGTGCTATGGATTTCTATAAATTAAAAAACAACACTTGCCTTGCAGACCGCCCGGTCTCCTACAGCCAGCAGGAAGAAAACTGCATCCCACACAGCCTGTCCCCACAGCTTCCCATATAGGTTTTAAGGTACCGTTTGATGTTTCTGACTGTTCAGGCTTGGGCTGTCAGAGGAGTGGCTGTTATCAAAACTTTGTGGTGTGCTAGGTAAGCCTTACCTAGCCTTTCAAAGGGATGACACACAGAAAACCTTACAAATATTTACAGGCTGACTTGCAATGATTTCAGTGGAGTTCCTGTTTCCTAATAATATTTTGTAGGGTTTTGATGTAAATGACTTGGGGGGATTTACTCTGCCACCTTCCAGCAAGATTTATCTGCAAAAGGGCAGGACAGAAGTTTTCGACCAAAACCATTCTTTTTTGAAGATGATCTGGAACTTTATTTAAATGAAATTTTTCAAAAAATACATCTTTTCTTTGACATTGTTGCTTTTCATTGAAACAGTGATGCTAAACCCCCCCAAAATTTTCAGCAGTTTTAGGTGTGGGAAAATGGTTACCAGCTGCTAAAAAACCAAATAGCTTTTAACATTTTGAATGTATGGAGTTTTTCATGAAAAGGCAATGTTTCCTATGACAAATTCTAATTAAAATTACATTCATTTTATTGCAAAACCCTTCTGCAGAAACTCTCTCTTTCTGATAGGGCGCAATCTCTAAATTCCCCATCCAGGAGAGCGTGTTAGGAAACCCCAGCCAGTGCTTCGCAGAGGCGTAGCCTTTACACGAGATTATTCAAGGTAAAGTCCTGGCGCAGACCTGACATGTGAGTAGCAGTTTCACAAAACAACACCTGCAACTTCAACAATCCGCCCCAGCCCCTTGCAAGCATTTCTGCAGCTGGCTAAATGGAGTTATCATCAGGGTTATGCAATCCTTCTGGTCAGCTCCAGGCAAAGGACTTCAGTCCTGGTACCTGCAACAGTCAGGTCTCTCTACTGGTCTCTTCTCTACTTCAGTCAATCACTGAATAAAATTAGGAATAACCAATTAGGAAAACCTGCTACAGAAACAAACTTTTGCAAATATTTATTGCACCATTTTCTTTTACTTCTCTATTATAGGTTATTGCAATTTGCATGCATTTTCTCTCAAAAATTAATTTGAGATTAATGTCACATGTTGCTCATATTTAATAACAATGCGCTCATTGCCAGCCAGCTGCGTCCGTCTCAGAAGACTTCCAAATTGCTGCCATAAATTAACTGGATGGTAGAATGTATTTTGCAGCTTACAAGGTGAAGATATTTCTCTAGGCGTTTGTTGGCATGAGTCGTGGTTCTCATGGAAAAGCAGAATATGTGGAAAATAATGAAGAAATCGGGATTCAATTAATACTGAATTTTTAAAAATGCCACTGTTAATATTAATAAAAACAGTATCATTAAGGTCTGGTAGGATCAAAAAGAGACCTGCCTCCCTAGAAACACTCCCAGCATTCGGACTGCTAGGGAGTTAATAGTCTATAATACAACCTATTCATGCTCCTAGATTAGTCTGTCGAAGACAATTAATCAAAATACAAAAAGCTTTTTCTTCTCAAAATAGAAATGTATACACAGTTAATGTGATGGTTGTATTACTGAAATTTTACAGGAGTTTTCTTCATATATTTTGCTGAAGTTACAGGTGGAGGACTGGGAGATGAGGCCTGGCCAGGCAAATTTACAAAGTGTGAAAGGTTGCTTAAAGGAAAAAGCGAGAAATCCACTTCTGTTTGCATGAATTTATTTAAAAACACATACATCCATTCAGTAAAAATGCTCATATTTACAGAGGCTGCATTTATTTATGTACTTTTTATCCTTTGGAATACATTTTACAGATGCATTTGCAATAAACATGCAGGGCTGTATTCTGCCATCATTCAAACACATCTAATCTCATTGACTTTAATGGCACTGTATCAGCATCGCTGAGGGCAAAGTTGTGCACCATTCAGGGATCTCATTTTTGAAGATAATTGAAAACGTCTCTGAATAGAAGGAAAGGGGATTTTCCATTAGGAACTATTTTTAACACAGAAGTCTTAATTCATAGTGTGTAGTTGGTTTTGTTATTGCTTCCTTTCTTATGCAAAGCAAATTTACAGGCACTTTTCATAAAGAGAAACCAGAATGGAGTCAGTTTTATAGGAAGAAATAATTGAGATAATTATTTATTTCGGTGCTGACTCAGAGATGGTATTTCCCCATTGGTAGTTTACTTACATGAATTTGATGGACAGAGTTTTACTTCACCCTCTCTTAAAAGGTCAAGTGAACATTTATGAATCGGTTATTTGATCGCATTTACACCTGATCACACTTGATTCATTTAACTGGAAAACCCCCAAAAGTCAGGGGCCAGGCTGCGGGAGGGTGCAGCAGGGCTGCGCGTTCCTGGCACATCCTTCCCTGGCACTAAATTTGCAGTCCCATCCGTCTCAGGGTCCCTGGCATGGTGGCAGTGCCTGGGCATGTGGCCTGGAGCTGGAGACAAGCACTGCTCCATATCCCATGGGCAGCTCCATCCTCCATCACCAGCATCACTGCGTCCACCTTGTCTTGCCGCCGAGCCATGCTCCTCGTGGGGGGAGACCTTGAAAGCCTGAACTTTTTTTTTGATTTTGCAGTGAAAATGAATGTTGAAATGTCAGAAATGCCCTTGGACTGAAAATCACGGATCCTGTCTCTCTGGGGCAGAGAAGTTTAGCTATGGACATAGATGGGGCAACTACTACTACTATCATCTACTCTGATGCACATCCAAATAAATTATGTGACTGGAGCATGTTTTTGCTGATTTTACATTCAGTTACGGTCTCAGAAGTTCATGTTCTTTGTCTGAGAGTTTTGGGGGGGTGAAGAGAGGACTATAATAGAAGGTTTGATTCTGCCAAACTTTTAAGTGAGCCTTCTCCTTTTCAAAGATGCTGCATTCCCACTGGCTTAACATTTTTTTGGTGCTTGTTTTTTGGAAACAGCCGGTCTTACTGTCTCTGAATACCTGTCACTGCCATGCAAAGCCATTCAGCATGCAGTTAAACCTCCCCCCTCATCTTTTTTTACCCAGCAGGGAAGCACAATGGGAGAGACTTGGAGACAATACAAAATTGTAGTCGATGCATTTGTTTCTTATTACATTCGCCCTTCCCAGAAACACAAGGGGCAGCTTGCTATGAATTAGGTCTGCTCAATAATTCAGCCTCCTCGTAATCAGAAGAGAGCAGTCGGAGCGTGATGGATAACGGCCTCATGTGAGATGTCAATGTTAGGTCTCCCCAGTCTATCACCATCTGTTGTGATCATCGATCATGATATTCTACTTACCTGCCTCCCACCTTTGGCAAGCCGTAAGGAGCTTGCATTAAACTGACGGTTAATTTCCCAGACGTCCTCTGCTGAGTCCTGCAGAGATATGCCATTTTGCTTGTCTTATGCAAGAGCTGACCAAAGGCAGCACAGGAGCATTGGGTCAAACTTTGTCACCCCCACTGTGGAAAACGGAACTCCCTTGCAAATACCAACAGAGAAATTCAGCTAAAGCTTAACAAAGCTCTGTAGTTTTGATAATGGACAAAGCCGCTGAATTTCCTGAAAATATCACTCCGTGTGTAAGGGTAAGACTTGTTCTCCAGTGCTCTTCAAGGTCCATATTGCCTCAGTCACAGCATTTCCTAAATCAGGATTCCCAGTCTGGGAAAAAAGATTTGTCAGATCATGAAACTACAAGGAACCGGCTTAAGTATTATACAGGTCTTTGGTATCTTAAACCTCCTGCTTTTGTTGTGTGTGCTTTTGCATTTTATTTCTTTAGGAAGAGAGAATACAGGAGGCACAACCTACAAAGCTAACCAGGGAAGATGCACAGACAAGTGCAAACCCAAACTTTCGCTCGTAGGCTTGCCAAGCTGGTGAAGAGGGCTTTAAACTAAAGTTGCCAGGGGAGGGCAACCTCAGTCCATCCCACTCCTACCAGTTTCATGCCAGCACCAGCATTAGATGCTCAGATGCTGGAGAAAGACCACAGGTCAGCAGGAGGACACCTGAAGAACAGCACAAAGGAATTCCAGCCATTTCAGCCAGTAAGACAGCTTCATCGGGGGCCCAACTTCAATGCCTCTATGCAAATGCACGTAGCATGGGGAATAAACAAGAGGAGTTAGAGACGTGCACAAACCTGCAGGGCTATGATCTTATTGGCATCATGGAGACGTAGTGGGATGGCTCCTATGGTTGGAGTGTTGGAATGGCAGGATACAGGCACTTTAGGAAGGACAAGCAGGGGAGACGAGGTGTCGCCCTCTGTGTCAATGACCAGCTGGAATGCATGGAGCTCCACCTGGGGATGGATGAGGAGCTGACTGAGAGCTTATGGGTCAGGATTAAAGGGAGGGCAGGGACAGGTGACATTATGGTGGGGGTCAGCTACAGGCCACCTGACCAGAAAGACAGAGCGAATGAGGCCCTCTATAGACAGATAGGAGCAGTCTCATGTTCACAAGCCCTGGTCCTCATGGAGGACTTCAACCACCCTGGTATCTGTTGGAGGGACAACACAGCAGGGCAGATGCAACCTGAGAGGTTCCTGGAATGCGTTGATGATAACTTCCTTCTCCAAGTGGTAGAGGAGCCAAAGAAGAGAGGTGTTATGCTGGACCTTGTTCTCACCAACAAGGAGGGGCTGGTAGGGAGTGTGAAGATCAAGAGCAGCCTTGGCTGCAGTGACCATGAAATGGTGCAGTTCAAGATCCTTAGGGCACCGAGGAGGTGCACAGCAAGCTCACTACCCTGGACTTCAGGAGAGCAGACTTTGGCCTCTTCAGGGATCTGCTTGAAGAACTGCCCACTGTAGGAGAAGATCACATTCGAGACCATCTAAGGAACCTGAAAGTGTACAAGTCCATGGGACCTGACGAGATACATCTGCGGGTCCCAAGGGAACTGGTGGATGAAGTTGCTAAGCCACTATCCATCGTATTTGAGAAGTCGTGGCAGTCCGGTGAAGTTCCCACTGACTGGAAAAGGGGAAATATAACCTCCATTTTTAAAACGGGAAAAAAGGAAGACCCAGGGAACTACAGGCCAGTCAGTCTCACCACTGTGCCTGGGAAGGTCATGGAGCAGATTCTCCTGGAAACTATGCTAAGGTGCATGGAAAGTGAGGAGGTGATTGGTGTCAGCCAACACGGCTTCACTAAGGGCAAATCGTGCCTGGCAAATTTGGTGGCCTTCTATGATGGGGTTACAGTGTTGGTGGATACAGGAAGACCAACTGACGTCATCTACCTGGACTTGTGCAAAGCATTTGGCACTGTCCCGCATGACATCTTTGTCTCTGAATTGGAGAGACACGATTTGACAGATGGGCCACTCAGTCGATAAGGAATTGGCTGGATGGTTGCACTCAAAGAGTTGCAGTCAATGGCTCGATGTCCAAGTGGAGACCAGTGATAAGTGGCATTCCTCATAGGTCAGTATTAGGATTGGCGCTGTTTAACATCTTTGTCAGTGACATGGACAGTGGGATTGAGTGCACCCTCAGCAAGTTTGCCAACGACACCAAGCTGTGTGGTGTGGTCGACACGCTGGAAGGAAGGGATGCCATCCAGAGGGACCTTGACAGGCTTGAGAGGTGGGCCCACGTGAACCTTGTGAAGTTCAACAAGGCCAAGTGCAAGGTCCTGCACCTGGGTTGGGGCAATCCCAAGCACAAATACAGGCTGGGCGGAGAATAGATTGAGAGCAGCCCTGAGGAGAAGAACTTGGAGGAGTTAGTTGATGAGAAGCTCAACATGACCCCACAACATATGCTTGCATCCCAGAAAGCCAACCATATCCTGGGCTGCATCAAAAGAAGCATGACCAGCAGGTTGAGGGAGGTGATTCTCCCCCGCTACTCCGCTCTTGTGAGACCCCACCTGGAGTTCTGTTTCAGCTTTGGGGCCCCCAACATACGAAGGACATGGACCCCCTGGAGCAAGTCCAGAGAAGGGCCACGAAGATGAGCAGAGGGCTGGAGCACCTCTCCTACGAAGACAGGCTGAGAGAGTTGAGAGGCTGAGCCTGGAGAAGAGAAGACTCGGGGAAGACCTTATGGCAATCTTCCAGTACCTGAAGAGGTCCTACAAGAAAGCTGGAGAGCGACTTTTTACAGGGGCCTGTAGTGATAGGACAAGGTGTAATGGCTTCAAACTTAAAGATTTGTGTTAGATATAAGGAAGAAATTCTTCACTATGAGAGTGATGAGGCACTGGAACAGGTTGCCCAGAAAAGCTGGCGATGCCCCATTCCTGGAAGTGTTCAAGGCCAGGTTGGATGGGGCTTTGAGCAACCTGGTCTAGTGGAAAGTGTCCCTGCCCATGGCAGGGGGATTGGGACTAGATGATCTTTGAATGTCCCTTCCAACCCAAACCATTCCATGATTCTATGATTCTATGAAACACTTTTAAAATGAACGCAGTTGTGGTGGGATTGCTTTCACCGCTAAGGGCCACAGGCTCTGGTGACTGGATACGCAGTACCCAGCTCCCATCAGTGGTGTTTTCTTTCTGGGCTCAGGAAGATCCCCCTGAGTTTTCTTGCTAACAACTTGTGTGCTACAATGGCTACTTGCTGGCTCCCACGTCTGGTATACCTCATCCTTGAATGCCCTGAAGAGGCATTGCCTGCCCAAAACCAGCCATTGGGTAACTACTTGACGAAGGTCAGTTTTGGACATTTCCAAAAATGAAGGACAACAGTGTTTAGCCACTCTTCGAGTCACACAGTCCTGTTCCAAGAACTTATGTCTGATGATCCCTGTGGAAATTTCTCTGGTTTTATTTTAATCTTTCATAGGCTTAAATCTTTCTGGAACTGGAGTTGAACAGACGTCCCAAGAAGACTCATACATTTGACTATTAGTCGGGCTAGCTAGAAATAAGAACTCTAGCTTGCAAAAATTTTGAGGTTTCAACAGTTATTTTAGTTACACTGATGATCAAAAGGCTATTGAAATTTGTCAGAAAAATAAATGAGGGAAAAGAAAGAAAGCATTTGGAAAGGCGGTGATTCATTCACTCACCTGGGGAGAGGAATTAAACTCAGGTGATGCTTGGTCTTGCGCATTAAAATTATCTATTTGTCTCTTTCTTCTTTTAATCAGAAATATCATTCTGAACCCCAAAACCTTTCTAACAAAAGTTTCAACTACAGATTCAGATTTCCTTGAAAAGTTTTGGTTTCAATGAAACAGCATTTTCTGGTGAAAAACATTTAATTGAAAAGTTCCCATCCAGCTCTTGTTTTGACGTCCTCTTCAAGCATTACAGGTTTGTAGGCAGTGAATCAGAAAGAAACAATGAAGCAAGCATTTTATTTTGTCTTTCATTTTATTCAAGTTACAAAAAACAGTTACATATGACAGTAATTATATATTTTATATATTTGGCATCATTCTGAATGACAAGCCATGGCTTGGTTACTTAAATTTTTTTTTTTTTAAACTTGCTTCATCTGGACTGTTGCTGAGAAAAAATCTAATTTGCTTTCCTTTTTCTGCATTTTAAATCAATGAAAAAAAAAAAACAAACAGAAAATTTTCTGAGAAGCTTTGTGAGAAAATAAAATGGAAGAAGATGCTATTAATGCAGGGTATGTGTGTCAGTGGAGGAGGCATTCCTGCCCATGTTGCTTCATGCACCCATCCACTTCTTGTGCTGATGTTAAGAAAGCACCTGATAGTCTGGAACTGTCTCGGTGCCGTGTTGCCAGAAGCATGTCTCATTTCAGGTGTGTTTTGTGCACACCAACACAATCACTAAGATATTCTCTGAAGGGCTACTCCCTCCTCTTAGCCTAGGATCTCTGGACATGCTGCCTTTTTCCACCTTAGGAACTAGATTATGTCACTCTGCTAGCCTCATTTTTGCTCAGCTACTTCACACCTTTTCTCCTCTATCATCTGCTTGCCCCTGGTAGTGGTGCAGCCTGAACTATCACAGTGTTTTTGAAACAAGGCTCTGTTTTGGAAGCAGGAGAGGGAATGGAGTCCAAGCAGTTCCAGGAAGCACAGGCTTGTTTTGAGTCTGCGATGTCAAAAAGCTAATGCCCTGTGAAGTAATAAAAGTGTATTTTAAAGAAGCTCTTCTTGGCTGGACTGTAAGCTGATTTATGAAGGCAGGCACCAAGTGACTCTGTAGCTGTTGGGGCCATGGCAAAGCAAATTTTCAACATTTATTGTTGGCTTTGTGTTTGGTTTTCTTTTTCTTAAATAGCCTAAGCAGAAGTACTGTGCTAATAGGAGGTTTAAATAGATTTGAGAGGGAGTTCAGAATTCATGTATAATTCAAAGGCGTGGCAAGCCAGAAAACCTGCCAGTACTCGGCGAGCCTGTATAAAGTTCAGCAAACAGTGTATATGCTCAGAAAAGGAGAAGAAAAATCCATTGTTAAGCAGCTGTTGCACCTGCTGCAGTGATATCTTTTCCTTATAATGTTCTTGCACTGGCTGGGCCCATGACTTAGGCACATGAACAGGGGTCATGGTGCCTGTTTCTAAACATTTGCATGGGGTGATGCGGGTTTCTGTGATTCAGGCAGTGAAAAACGGCTGTGCTACATTTCCAAATAATAGCTGAGCTCCCCTTTGCCAAGGTGAAAATGGCTCTGCAAGAAGCAGAGCAACACAAGCAACAAGCCTTAATTTCAGCAATGCCACCTTGTTTATTTATCCTACTTGGAGGTTGTTTATTACATTTTGTGCTACTATAATACACATGCTTTCTTACAGGTGCTCTGCATGCATTGGACAAAAATATGATGCTTGTGCCATAGAGCTTGCAGTCCATGGATGTGTTGGTTACGGACACATCTGGGCCCTTCTACAACCAGGCCAGATGTGTAAGCCAGTTGCAGGCAAGAAGCCGTAAAGCTGCTTTAGCACACATCAGGGCTACGCTTCCTGTGGGCCACCGTGTCATACCAATGGGGCATCCAGTCCTGTGCTGG
>VZTQ01002200.1:608851-637270 GCA_013400755.1 Pelecanoides urinatrix | reverse complement strand
AAGGGAGGTTTAGATTGGACATTAGGAAAAACGTCTTTACTGAAAGAGTGGTCAGGCCTTGGCACAGGCTGCCCAGGGAAGTAGTTGAGTCACCATCCCTCGAAGTATTTAAAAAATGTGTGGATGAGGCGCTTAGGGACATGGTTTAGTGGACATGGTGGTGTTGGGTTGACAGTTGGACTTGATGATCTTAGAGGTCTTTTCCAACCTTAGTGATTCTATGATTCTAACATAACCCTGGGTCTGGTTAAGAAATCTGGGCACACGTGTTATCCTTCCTTTACAAATTGCTCCCAGTTTCAAAGTGCTCCTGAATAGTATGAGAATGTCACACCTAAGGTATATTTTGCAAACGGGGAGCCCTTGGAGGCGAGATGTGTAGGCAGCTGACAGGCACCTGACAGGCACCCTGCCTTTGTTCTGCACACGTGGAGTGGAAAGAGATGTCTGCAAGGAGACACTGCCCAGTTTAGGGCAGCTCAGCTTGCTCCCCAAGCAACGCCTTACCCACTTCTCACCACCACTTTTCCCATAACGTTTAGGGGGAATGAGGTGAGGTGACCTGTCTTGCTGGAAGAGGACATTTCTCCAGCCATGAAGCAGCCTCTGTGAGCTGGAGAGGCCACCCTGGCCACCCTGTACGCCCTTACCTAAAACACCCCAGTGCAGAGTTGCACAGAAATGATAACTTCATGTCTCCCCACGTAGTTGCTTCTGGGCCCCAAAGAGGAATGTCTCATCTCCCCTCTGCTCCCATCAGCCTCAGCGGCGGGGCCCGGGGGGGCCGCGCGGGCGGCAGGTGGGAGCATGGCTGGGTGTCACTGCGCGACCTGCCTGCGGCCGTGCCTCACCGCCATCGCGCGACACGGTTACAGCTTCTACCAGCTGCTTCTTTGGAAGGTAAAACCGGTGACTGGTGGCTTTGCAGGAGTATTTCTTCAAGAGGGTAGGCACTCCCGCCTCAGCAAAATGCATCCTACCATTCCCACTGGTCTTTCCACAAAAACATCTGAAAGGCAAGGCTATCAACTATATAAACTGCTGGACTGCTTGCAAAAAAAAAAAGCTTTACTTTTTCCTCAGTGCAAGCATAATCTTTTCCTTCAGCCTTGCCCTGCCCTGCAAACCATCAGACAGCTCCTGCCTTTTTTCATCAGGTCTGCAGCCTGCTTTTTAGATCTGCAGGATTAGCATCGCTGGCATAAACATCCAAAAGTGAACCAGGCAGGTGCTTGGTTTATGACAATCTCAGCTGCAAAATTTCTGGCCCTGCGGCAGTGGAACGACCTCAATCCTCACTATGTTCTGACTGCAGCATTAAACACACTCTTTTTTTGCAATGAGGTTTTTTCCGAAGGAATGACTCCATAATAAATAATAAATATATCAATTAAAATATTGCGTGCATGCCTGAAAACCATAGCACAGAGCACTGAGAGGAAATATTCTGGGTTGGAAAATCTTTTGTTGCACTAGTCAGCTATTCAGATAATGGATCCTTGTAAGTATGTAGGACAAATAGCTGTATGAACCATCTGGGACTCACTCAGCAGTGGGGAAAAGACTGTTAGACTTGCAAGATCAGCACGCAAGAGTGACTGCTGATCAGTCACTGCTGCTTTGCAGAGAAAACAAAGGCTTTAGCATTTAAGCTATTAATAGTTTTCACCTAGTCCAAGTGCTGCAAAATGGACTTATTGCCTCAAACCATAAATTTGTTAGATATTTTTCCAGACTGCGGTTTCATAACAGATTTAAGCTGATCCATGTTCACTTGTTCCCATGTCTCTCATGCGCCAGCATTAGAGTCTGTGAAGTCCCTGGCTGAGCCACATCTGGCTGAGAAGTAACCAGGTATATAAAACCCAGCAAAACTCTTTTTCAGCTGATAATTCCCTGACTCTGTTCATCCCGCAGCTGCAGGGACACTGCTGCTGGAACAAGAAGGCACAAGCAGCTGGGATCAGATCTTTTGGGGTCAACCTCCACTTAGGCCAATTTATGCTGATTGTGAGAGCTTAATCTAACTGTGTTGGATGCTTTCTTCACCTTAGTATTACAATTGAATGAAAGAATAGTTAAAAGCAGTGACTATTTTGATCAATTACCAAATGTACTATTTCAGTATAAATCTAATTTGTGATTTCTTCTAACTGGAAAAATGCCAGACTGTTACTTACCCCCCAGAAAAGATGGAAAAGAACAATAAAATAGTTAATGATTTTTTAATTAGGCAGGTAAGATTTTGTACATTGTCCCCATAAGGTCACAATTTTCAATTACGTACTTATACATTAAAAAACGGGTAACTAGATGCCCGGCTATCTAAAGTCACAGCTCTTTAGCAAGAACCTCTTGTGTCCCATGCTAATTTGGCCCAATCTGAGAAGCAGACCTAAGGTATTTGGAAACACTTAATATAACTTGCCTCTGGAAAACCAGGACTGGGGTTAGACTCCAGACAACGAAACCTGCATGTGGGTGTCAGTACGTGGGAGCCTGCCTGAGCACTGGGTGTCCAGGCTGTCTTTCCAGCCAGGGAAGATGGACAGTGCGGTTCCGTTGCCTGCAGGAAGGAGTTGCCATCTTGGTGCAGTGACCTCCTGATGGGGCCAATGGCTGTGACAGAGGATCTTCAGGGCCTGTGACACCCCCAGTGTGGGGACCGGAGCTTATACAGCAGAACTAGAAACCTGTTTTCACGTAGTCGAACCTTTCCACTAGACCACGGCCAGCCCCATTCAGCTGGCTGCGCACCAGGAGCAGGTTCAGCTGCCCACACATGAGTACCTAGTGCTGTTCAAGAGGCTTTCAAGCACCCAGGACACTGCATGGGGTTGGCAGATGTGACACAGGACTTCTAGCAAGGCGCTGTCTACTCCTGGCACAGCAATGCAAGGGTAGGTGAGATTTCAGGCTGCGCTGGATGTCTGTGTTGAGGCAGCAGAGGGGACTCCAGAGCTGGCTTTCCCTCTTATCACAAGCTGCGATGAGAATACCATCATGTGGGACTGGGTTTTGGCATTGTGGCTCATATTCAGAGACACCTTGCATTGCATTTGTGGTATAAGGTGCTGCTTGATGCCAGCCAGGGCACCACAACCATTAAGAAATGGCAATCAGTTAGTGATGTTAATCACATGGTAACGACCAGTGCATAAATTAGTTGCTGCTTTGCCAGGGTTGAAAACACCAGGCCTTATGAGGCTGTGATTCTGCTGTCCTGCACTCCAGGGTAGTACCCAGACTTGAGTGAGGCCATTAGATTGAATAATGAGGTCCAATTAGAGATGTCACAGAACTCACCTCCTAGCAGACTTTTGGCTGGGAAGACTGGTCTGTGAGCCAAACCACCTTCTTCCTGCAAAGGTCAGCATGTATCCCCAGTGACCTGTAATTTTATCTTGACTGATGGGCCTTCCAAAAATATTTCAACAGCTGGAAAAGCTGAACATCTGGCCATGAAAACTTTCCTGAGAGTGTTGCCTTCTGGAAGCAATAAAGATGGACCAAAAGCAATGTGAGTGTTCTGCTCTGTTTAACAAATTTCTGTTTGCAAATGATGGAGCCTGTTACTTGCTGTCTTCATTTTGGAATGAGGTGGTTCCCACTAAGGCCTGTTTATGTAACGCACTGAAACATTGAGAAAATCATACTGGTTTCAAATTTACAAATATGAAGGAACAGAACTAATGCAGTGATGAAGACACCGAGCAGTGCGTGCCACGCAGTGTTATCCACTGCGCTCTGAACTGCTCTCTCCAAGGCAGGCCAGTGCGACACACAAATTCAGGTCACCTTTGGCAGGAGATGTAATTAGAAATACATAGTGTTGAAGAAAAGGAGAGGGGGTAGTTAGCAGAACCACACTTTTACCAGGGAAGGCTAATGATTAGCCCACAAACTAATCAAAGCAGTTGTAAGTCAACCATGAACCAATAGACTGAGATGAAAGCACCAAGGAGAAAAACTGGCCACGCTGAATTGATTGGCATGTGGGATTCAGATGCGCTTACAAGCCTAGGAAATCTCTAACAAAGCAAAGCCCAAAGCTACAGAAATTTAGTTAGCACAGTCTTTTGATGCTTTCTGCACTTTGCAAAGTGCCTTAAAAGCTAATCATGGGATATTCACTTCACTTTAATATAAAAGAGAAATGTTGATCGTATTTCTGCTAGTTTAGTGATCATTTTTTCCAGACCCTCTTTTCATGGAGATGAAGCAGAGGGAGAGGGAAGGCATCATACTGGTGCACAAAACACGAGCAGGGGGAGGAACCAGGAGGTCCTGTGCAGTGATATTCAATGCAGGAGCATGCTACCTGAGCATCACTTGCCTGCTTGGCACTAACGCCAGAAGGGAGCACTTACGCAGCCTCCTATGGCAGCAGAGGAATTTGAAAATCAGTAGTTGCCCCAGCCACAGTTCTAAAGTACCAGAACTACCTGTTTTGAAAGCAGCCCCAATTATCACATGCACCTTTAAAGCTCCAGTCACAAAGGCCATTTGAATATATCATTATTTACATGGCATGGGAGGTTCCAGCCAAGGCCAGGGGACCGGGCTGCCGTAGTGTCAACCACAGCCTGAGCTATGCCTTGTCTTCCTTCATTCTCGGTTGCTTGGGATGGTAATGGATGGCAATTAATTTTATTCACCTTTAATTACAGGTTTATTTTTTGGGTAGTAGAATTAACAATAATTCCAACATTGCAATTAAATCCTGAATCATTCATTCCTTCTGCTGTTTATTTCTCATTCAACATACAAATATATGTTTTCTCCAAATTTAGGGACTTTGAAATTCAGGGCTTTTTCTCCCCAGTGAACCTTTTTTTTACACCTTTCTTTGGCCTTTTTTGGCTATACTAGCCCGAGTCTATACTAGACACACATGCACAGTTTGCTCAACAGAATCCAGACAGATTATTTTATGCTGGGGAGAAAAAAGGTAGACTCAATGTATCAGATAAACAAAATGTCCTTCATACCAAACGTTCTAGGACTTGGAGGTCAGCAGCAGGAAAGATTATGAGCAGGCACTGCTTCAGCATTATTAATAACAGGATCCCTGCTAGATGAAAGAGGGCATCACTAGGACTGAAAATGAAGACTAACAGATAAGGAGAAAATCTGTTAGGACAAGGAGTTAAACTTATGAAAGATGCAGAGGAAATCATAACCAGTCTGAAGATTTTCTGTAGGAGTTGATTGCCTTATGCTGATTACACTTACGCTTATGAGTTTAGCTGAGCATATTCATGTTATAAACACACCTTTCCCAACTGCTCCAGTTTGATGACTGCAGACTGACCTCTACTTTGCACTTTTTCTTGTAGTGGTGAAGTTGATTGGTAGTGTAATACATTACGCATGTTCCTGTGAACCCAGATTTCTGAATCCTCTCATGGTAAGGGACACTGTCAGTGTCAAATTTGCTGAATTGAAAAGCATAGGGAGATAGGTGTCACTCCAGGTACTCTTTGATGGAAAATAGTGCTGGAGTGCTGCTGGGGAACAAAAAGACCTGATTGCGGTGCTCTGTTTTAGTCCGTCCCAGCATACCCTCAGTCGATAATGCCCACCTGGATCCTTGTTAAAGGGCCTGATTTGGTTTTCATTTCCGATTTTGAAATTCCTGCTGTTCATTTGGTGCTGAGTGGAAGATGGAAGCCAACACCAATGGCACCTGACAAGCCAAGGGAAGAACAGGCATGGGAAAATGCAGACAGGAGAGCCTGAAGTCCATCTTCCACGCCCTGCTCCAGCCCGGCGGGGGAGAGGCTAGGCGATGTTTAATCCGGCCACCAGCTCCAATAAGCTCAGCGATGGAGCTGAGATGCTGTCTAGGAAGAACTGAGCTGTGCCGAGTGGGGGATGACATTGTTTCTCTGGTGGAATGCGAAAGGAATGAAGAGAATATTATGTCTAATATTACCTTGGACTGATTTAGTTCATTTCCAAAACTGGCTGAATGCTTCTTGCTACTATTCACTATTTGTGCTGTGTGGGGAGCTGCATAGTCACTCTGTGCTTTCCCTCTTGTGACCAGGTAACAAACATTTACAACAGGAGAATAACAAATGATGAAGCATTTCATTTCAGGCATGAATTCTTAGATGAATGATCATTCGTGTTAAAATCAGCAATGCTCACAAGGACAAAACAAATGTGCAGGGATTGTCCAAATAGCTTCCAATAAGAAATATCATGAATTGGAAAAAGGCAAACTTTGCACTTTCATCGGTTAAAAATTTATATTAAATAATTTTTTTTCTGCCATGCAACCTTACTACCCTAAAATGATTAATGTGCTAAGTGATCAATATGTATCTCTTTCTTACAAAAATGGTTTATAGTTTGTATAGCAACAGCAGTACTATTCCAGGTATTAAAATGTGGGGCTCAGCCTACATGTGCTTTTGATTTGGAATTCATAAATAGCATTTATTGCATCTAGGATAGCAGAATTACATTGTTTTGGAAACATTAGAGCATTATATCAGGCAGAGTACAGTCTGGTAGTTCCTGGAGGCAGTCTTGCCCTCCAGGCTGGCTCTGTTATGCACGCTCCCATTATTTTCAGTGGAGTGGCAGCTAAAGGGACATGCAGCGTGTCCCAAGGCCACATGAGGGTCATCACTTCACAGCCCTAAAGCAGTTAAGTATTCATTTATAGCCCACTTAAACCGTAAGTATTCCCAGATCAGACATCTAACATTTTTAGCAGGATACTGTATTCCTCTCCATAGATTATGCTCTTTGCTTTTAAATACCTTAGGCTGCATTTCCAGACAGCATCAAATTGTCCTGTAAAACTGTAAGGATATGTGTACACTTACATACACCTCTTTGCACACCCACAGAAACACACAGAGGCATTTTTCCCTGTGTAAATAGGATGGTTTTGCAGATAGGATCCAAATCAGCCTCTGGTGGGTCTGCTGTCGGCACCCGCTGCAGAGGAAGCCCAAGGTGGGCAGTTGCTACTGCCTCAGGTGCCTCAACTGACTGCCCGGAGCTACATACTAAGAGTTTAGGCTTCAAAGCACACCAGAATAACTTATACACACAGTGCACTGAGTCTGAAGCCTTGCACAATGAGTGCTCAGGAACACCTTTGCAGGCTGCTGTGCAGAGCAGATAGATAGGAGAGCAAGCTGTGGATTTTATTAATTGGGAATTTTCCTCCTCGATGTTTAAGCCCCTGGAAACCACACCAGGTTCATCCAGAGGGTCTACGATTGCTGGGGGAGAGTGCCTTGGCACCCACTGCTGTTTAAAGATAAAAATGTTGTCCTGGATTTGGAAATGTATATGTGTGTAGATCATCCTGCAGGAGCACCAAGGAACAAAGCCACAGCAGCATCTGCAACCCAATTCCTTTTGGCAAGGGGCCTGACAGATTTTTGTAGCTTGAGAAGAGCATGTATTCAGATGTGATATTTTAAGAGTCAGTCTTTCCTAAGGACAGCACTGACATTAGCCTCTTGCCTGCAGACTACTCACCCAATCTTGTAGCTGAATTTAACCCCGATGTGCAGTGGCCTGCTCACTCTGACATACTTGTCTCTATATTAGCACTAGGAACCTGCCTGAGTTAAAATATACCTGCTTCTGCATGACAGCCCATTTAAGTATAAAAGACATCTTACTAAGGAAGATCTGGTCAAGAGAGGCAGCTCTCTTTGCTTCAGCTGAACTTTTCTACCTGTTTGCCATGATCTGATAGAGCTAGCTTGTCCTTAGAGCACACCTGCATGCTTATCTCTTTAAATCCTAAATTTCACAGATGAAATCCTGTACAAGTTCTTTGGCCTCAGATTCTAGACACAGGGCTTGAAGACTTTTTTGCAAACTCTTGTGTAATGTCGCCAGATCCCTTCACTTGTGTGGTAGTGCCTGCAGCTACGGGAGCTCTCGGCTCCCTTGGGCAAAGGGTGGATAGAGCTGCCAAGTCGTGCAGAGTTTGAAGGGATATCCTGCTGCCCTGGAGGTTGAGCTCTTTGCTAAGCCTCTCTGCAGAGGACACATCGCTGCCCTGGGCCCAGTGGAACTGGGGCACGAAAGTCTGTGGCCAAATGGGAGGAAACGACGGCAAAAGTAAACGCAGTAATGCAAAAACCATGGTCACTTTGGCTAGAAGTATGTTTTGTCTGACACTGATGGTGTCTTTTCTCTGGATTAGACAGTATTTAAGGATGGGATTACAGCCTAGATAAAACTGAAACATCCCAACTCGAATTTCAAGCCTGCAGAAAGGTTATTAATTCCTTGAGTGCCTGCTCCACCATGATCCTTACTTGGGAAAAACATCAAGGGCATATTCTTGTGGCCAGCCCTCTTCTGGTCTTCTCGCTACAACATGGTCCCTTTAAATCACCATTTAGCTTAATGTATTCATCTGTGTTTTATACTTGTTTAACTGGATTATAGTGAAGAGCAGAGACAGGCAGAAGATAAACTGTAAAAATCTGAACAAGACACCTCTTCTTCTGGTGACCAGTTTCCTCAGATAACCCTGCTGAATCATTTGCTGAGGATTTTTTCAAAGCAGCACAGACTACTCAAAATAAATTAGACCTCATAAGCCCTTTTGCCCTTCATATCTTTGCAAAGCTTTCACATGTTACTCATTTTGATTCTTCTGCTTTTGGTTTCACAGTAATTTATAATTGCAAGGAATATACAAAACGGTTCACAGTGGTCAGCAGGTTAATGGGCATTAAGATCTGCTCTTTACTATACTGTGCTACTGTGTGTTAAGAACCTCAGACCAAGAGGCAGAGCATACAAAACCTCCTGTTTCATCTAAGGTAGAATAGTGATCTTAAACTCAGAAAAATCCATCAGATTATGGTAGAGTGAACATTCACAATAATACTGCTATAGCAGGGATGGCTGCAACCTTTTTTGAAAGCTTTACTTGCAAATCGTCTGTCTGCCTGGAAAAGCTGTTTGGGAGATGAACATCCTATAGTGTGAGATGTTCATTCTTTTTTGAAGTTGGGAAATATTCAAGCACTCCTCCTTGTTCCCCCAGGAAGAAATGTGAATAAAATGTCTCCTCGCTGAGTTCACTTTTGAGCACAGAGCAACAGCCACGGGATGTTTGGGATGTTAAAAGTAATTAGATGAAGTCAAAGAAGGAAGTTCATCAAGGCCACAGTAAACTCAACAAGACTGGCTGGAGCCACTGGTGATGGAGAGGTGATGGCAGACCGTAGGAGACAGGTGGTACCCCTCTTCTCTCCCACTGCTGCCAGGCTGCCTTACACAGCCCTTGCTGGCCCCTTCGGGAGACAGCGCTGCAGATACAGTGAGCTTTTTGTCTGTGCTGACACAGCTCTTCCCACAGGCCTTAGTTAGGGTACAGACAGAGCAAAAAGGAGGTACGAAGCAAAACTGGAGCCATGAGAAGAGGATTTTCCTGAGAAGACCTCAGTGTTTCTGCATGGGCAACATTGGTGGTTGTTACCTGCAGATGTGAGACAGGACGAAGAAATTGTCATCCTGGGAACATGTACAAGTGAGCCTACAGCTCTTATTCCCTTGTGCATTTTCTAGGTTTTTCACAATATACCTTTTTCTAAGACTGCTAGTAACTACCAAGGAATAATGAAAATTATACAACAGTGGAAATGACAGCCAGACACCTGCCTGATGAGGAAAACACATCTGAATTGGTGGCCCTTTGATTAAATCTGGGGTGTACTCAATAAAATTTGTTCGAATTGTATGGTCAAAAAGATGTGAGAAATCAGCCTGTTTCCAACCATCAAATGTGAACTTCTCATAATTCCGTATCAAACCCATGAATTCTTCATCAGCACACAAAATCACTAATTGATTAGTTAACTCACAGAAACTGAAAACATGTTTTCATAAAATACATCTTCATCTTTGACTTTCCTGGGGTTCGCAGTTGTCCTTAAAACATTTAATGCCTTGCAAATAATGCAAGCTTGCTGATATTTTCTCCTTTCTCTTTTATATAACAAGAAAGATTGCTACATAATTTATCTTCCCTTTTCATGCCTGTTTCCTAGAGCGTGCTTCCTTGATGAGCTGAAAGGCTTGATTCCTTGACCTAGCATCGCTTCAAACCTTCCTTAGAGTGACCTGTGTTCTGAACTCAACTTCATGACCAACTTTGTTTTCCCCTTCCCCATTTGTTATGTTACTTAGTTCTGACCCAGATTGTTCATGTTTATATTTTCATGGGGTTTTGTGCACAAAACATAACACACCTTGTGAGCCATGTGTTCATTTCTTCTACCTTTATGCTGAAGCCATATGAACAAGCACATGCTTGCACATGCACATACAAGTCCAGTGTTGAGCCAAAATAATATCATCCTTAATTATGACCGTAAGTGAAGTAAAGATCTCAAAGCTGGCCACTGTATTTTTTTCCGGTCAATTATTACATTTAATTTTGAAAAGAAGGGATCACATTTCAAATGTGTGATCCCTTTCCGAACTGACTGAACTGACTCAATAAATTTTTGATCAGATATAGGTTTTATAAGAGAACAGACTTTCAAAGGTGAGTGTGAATGGCAGCAATGTTTTTTGCTGGGTCTGTTTTTCCTGCCCAGAGCAGGTGTCTGGCATTCATTTTCTATTTCAACTTCATCTGCATTTTGCAGTTATTATCAAAATACATCTGAGAACCTTGCCAAATTCTTTTAAAGCCCCATCCCTTGGATGTACCCGCCGAGCCCTCCCTGTTCACTAAGTTAGCTGTTTACAGCAGCGTTCAGCTTGAAATGCAAGTATATAAATTTTGGGGACTGATCCTACTTGGCATTGGGAAAGACCCAGAGGCTAAATGCACGCTGGAAATCTCACAGCTGCCGCAAGCTGGGGCTTGCGCAGGAGGCGAGGAGCAGCTCCAGCGAGCGGGGGGTGCCCAGGGAAGATGGCCAGCATCCTCCTCGGTGGCAGGACACATCTGTCCACTGCCCGTCGGCCACCGACGGACTGCAAGGAGAGCAGCAAAGACGTTACAACAGCAGCTTGTGCCTGTCGGTGCTCAGCTCAAAATGGCTCGTCCACGGCGTGCGGAGGTGCTGAGCCCCCCAGGCTGAGCAGCACAAGTAGGAAGCTGCCGGCAAGGCTCCCCTCCGTCCCACGGACACACTCACTGCCAAGGGGCTTGTGCCGTTCGTAGCTCTCTGTCCATGCTTTCTGCCCGCAAGGTCACACGTGGCCACGCTCAGGGCCCCGGAGCTCGGCATCACAGGGAGCCCTGGCATCTTACCTCTGGGTGTACTCTGGAGAAATTGTGGATAATTGGCAAAGTTCCCCTGGAACAGAAAGCCTTAAAAATAATCTGCCTTATGTAAAGTATATCTCAGGAAAACTTGAAATTATTTCAAAACTATATTTTCCTTTTGAGAAACATATATATAGACATGTCATTTTATACACTTTTTCAACTTCTAATAAAATTTTCATATATTACGTGCAAGTGGATATGTTCTATAAATGTATAATACATTTTTTCACTTTTTTGTAAAATTGACAACTTCTGGTTAGTTCTGAGTGAAACATTTTATTTTCTTTTCTATATTAAATATTTTGTGCTTGTTATAGCTAAACAACTGTTTTAAAGAAAGACTGAGAACAAACCATTCTTATTCTATTATTCAAATTGTCATAAATTTTCCAAGTTGTCTCTATGTGTTGGAAACACATATGTTATGGAAAATAAATTGGTTTAATACCCATTAAGCAGCAGCTGATTATAATGATTTTTAAATAATTAAAGTCAGCAGTAAATTAGTAAATTTTGACTTAGTTGTTATGTCATAACAGAATGTTGGATCATGCACTAGTAATTCTGATATCACAAAATAATACAGAAATAGCAAAAAATAGTATACAAAGCCTTACGTTTGGCTGGAATGTGAGAAGTCACAACAGCATACAAATGGTTTAAAACTAAATTTCTTTTTTTTCTTTAAATAAATTTTTTCATTTTAAAAACAATTGTGTTCATGGGAAATAGTTTCAAGATTGCTATGATTTTGTGAATGAAACAAGAAACTTCTGTCCAAATGGCTTTTTCCCAGCGGGCAGCGATGCTGGCGGAACCAGCCAGCCTGGTTTCCCCTCCCGGTGCCCAGGGGGGCTCGAGCACCAGCCGGTGCAGCCGACGGTCCCGGCTGGTGGGAGCTGCTGGCAGAGCAGCCCCGTTACCCACCACACTCCATCAGAGCCCATCCCTGCCCCACAAAGCACTGAAGTGCTCCCTGAGGCAGGACCTTGGTTTTGTGAAGGTGGTTACAGGCAATGGGTGGAAAGGCCAGAAGATATCAGAATATCATAAATTTGGGGAGAGGAGTAGAGGGTGAAGAGAGATTTGTGGGTTTCAGACACAATAAAAGTACGACATAATATAGCGATGTTAAAAGCTGTCATGGGACAATCATCCCCCTCTGCCAGAGATAGGCAAAGCCGAGTCATTTATCAGTGTGTGCATTAAAGTCAAGGAATTTATTTCAGACGGGCATGTTTCCCTGTGCTGAGCGCCTGGTACGGAGACCGTATCAACACCCACCACTGGACCCAGTGATACGTAGTGGGCTGGTACTGGCCAGGCAGATGCACACTGTGACAGTGCAGCTGATGCACCATGCATCCTACTTAAAATACATCCTTCAACGTCCACCTTCAGAAAATGTGCAAGGAGTAGAGCAGCCAAAAAACTGACAGATCAGGTTTATATGAGCCGTGTTCTTTAGTTGTGCTGATCTCACTGCGATGGCCATGCTTGTAATACTAACCTTTGAAAGTCCTAAAATTTGCCAGACTTTAGACAGCTGTCATGGCACACACTGACAGTGTGCCATGGGGAAGAAGAGCTTTGGCTCCAGCCCCACTGACGCATTCAAAGCCTTCCTTCCAAAACGGGCCCTTGAGACAGCAGGCACAAGCTGGAGATGGCCACAGGTTATTTTTAAGGTAAGGATCAGATTGGCCTGAGTTCTGGGAACGCGAGGCAGTCTGAGCGCCTCCTTCTCCTATCTTTGGCCTTGCATGAACTGCAGCTCAGCAAAACCCAAACCCCAGGAACATGACTGACAGGGTGCACCAGTGACTGATACCTACAGATGCACATTCCTTCTCAGTACAAACGGCTTTTAAAGTGTTTTTGCTAGCTGTGTAAACACAGGCACTGAGCACACTGGGTTATTAAACTGATGATGAGCACAATATCAGCACAGGATTTATTCCACATTTCTGTCCTGAACACACCCACGCTGTACATTTATGATACTCCTTTCCACAGAGATTTATCTCTGTCAGTAGCTAAAAACTCTTCACAAGTTCTATCAACTTTCATTTTCATCAGTAATCCAGTTCACTGAAAAAAAGTATATGTTTCAGCCATGTTGTTCCTTATCTTTTATTTCTTGAAATTACAGGACCGTAGAGCTAATATCCTGGACTTGTTACATTTCTAACTTGGTAAACGCTGGAAAAGTGACGGCTGTAGATCTCATTTCTACCACAGGACTGTTTCTCATTCAGAAGAACTGTGGAATAACAGCCTGCCGATGCCGCTTGTCTTGTAAAGGCACATGTGTCCAGCAAGCTCCACCTTTGATCTTAGGGCATCATTTGTTCACTCTGCAGCAAGCCACGGTATAAAAGTAGGTGCAGAGTCCTCACCTCGAAGGTAGAAGAGCTGCACAATAGTTGTCCATTGTAAGTGGAAAGTCCATTCTTGGGGCTGCATGAGATGTTGTTTGGTCAGCACTCCTCCTGGACATCCTCCTGGCCAGCTCTCCCGGAGGTGCCAACCCAGCGGTGAGGAACAGGGCAGCAGCGCCAGCAGCTCTCCTGGCTCCTGCCTCCAAACATCACAGGAGGATGGAGGCAGCACAGACAGCTACTGTAACTGGACCCTGAGAAATAAGCCCATTTTGAAAGCAATGATAGCCACCAGCAATCAGGAAAGGAGCAGATTTTTAGCAGGCAGAATAGTCCACTGAAGGCCACCAACACTTCCAGCCCCATAGACATCTGTAGCCAGGCTGTATTTTTCTTTTATTATTGCAGTCAGCAGTAAAGGAAAACACAAAACACACATATTCCTCTGCAAGTGATGTGTGCAATTCCTTTCTCAGTGCAATGAAAGAAGTAATGTGGCACCTGTGGCCATTCATGGCTGCGGGGGACTAATTAACCCCAGTGATTAACTGGTCTGCTCTGACATCTAGGCTGCTCTTCTTTGCCACAGTCAATCAGCTTAACACATAAAATCTGTAAGGTCTGCTTAGAAATGCCCCCTTTTTGCTACATTCAAAAGGGGAAGGATGCTTTCTGACACATCACCAAGCAAAAGAGACTTTCCTCTGCAGCACTGGAAGTGCCAGACCTCTCCATTTCCCTCCCAGCTGCATTAACTGGCCATTTCTTCTCAATTAGGGAGAAGAAATCAGTTGGCATAGTCTGTTCCCTGTGCAACAGACCGAAAAAATCACATTATTTATTCTAGATTAACTGAATGAGGCTAGAAAGATTCATTTCTTCTCAGTCTGCTTTGACAATGTAATTTGTTACATGGCGTTTAATTCTACAAGCCAGAATTAAGCTGGGAAAATCCAGGGTATCAGAAACCATCTACAAGCGAGTTCAGTGCCTGTGAAGGACTCGGCGCCCTGGAGCCCTGCGGGCCCTGTGCTGGCCCTATGCACAACACCAGTGAGTTGCTGGACCAGTAAGTCTGGGACAATGGGATGTGAGCTATACTCCCTTATTTTGTGAGTGGACAAGCATTATTCCCATATGATACTTTTTATGGATCTTTCTGTGACTGTTGCCACCTATACTGCCAGTTAGCAGAGACTTCAGTGATGCAGAGACCTATTGACCAGGTATGCACTGAATTAAATGCCAGTCCAAAGCGATTCATCATTGGGTGACAAAGGTTCAGGACACCTGGCTAACATTTCCAGCCTTGCCCTCAGGCAGGCTCATTTTCATACCTGTCAGCTTGTCTCTATCTTCTGCATTGACTGCTAACATGGTGGGGACAAGACCATCCCTGGGAAGGCTCTGTACAGCACCTGGCATACCCTCCTCCTCCTCCTCCCAAGCTCAGTTGTGCACATCTGTGTGCTTCCACCATGCATAATCATGAAAATAGTCCTTTATATATTGTAGGTGCAGCAGAGGAGAAAGCTTGGTCAATTTTTTTTCTCTGCCTTTACTGACCCAATCTATTTTAAGGTGTAACATTGGTGCAGGAAAGTCATACTTATGACTGAGAACTGCACTTTACATCATCTTTCTTTGATAATTTCCTAATTCCTTCATGTTTTGCTTGAAAATACTGAGCAAAAATATTGAGCTTAAAAATTTTGTATCTTTTGTTCTTTCTCTATACTTGAATTTCCAACTGGCTATTGCAGTTGAAGCTAAACCATGCTAAGTGCTTTGGGCCAAATTTTGCATGGATTTACATGGCAAAAATCAAGTGATTTTTCAAATGGTGCAGGATTCACTTCACTGTCTCTTTTAATATTTATTCTGCTTAGGTAATATTACTAGGTGTACTACAAGAGATTGATTGTAGTTACTAGGATCAGACACAGCTCACGCAAGCACTGAATTTTGCATACTGCTTTTCCATTTCCTTTCCCCCCCCCATCTTAAAATATCTTCTTACTGAAAAGAAAAAGCTGTGTGGGACCCTGGTAAGTCAGCTGGCCATCCCTTCAAGCCCAAGTCAACACACCTCTGCGCAAACCTTTGCTGACACTTGCTCATCTGACTTTGCACTTCTTCTTATAGAATTGCTTCCTACTTTTCCAGACCATTTCTCCCATTTGTCATGCTCATATTGAAGTCCAAGGCTTGCCTTCAAAGTGCTTGCAGCTCCTCCTGGCTCTGCACCAGCTACCCATTAGTACACTTTCTCCATTTGAAAACATCTCAAGTGCTGTAGAAAATACTGATATGTCCTGGACCTTGGACAGACCTCTGGATCCTCATTTGATACACTTTTCTGGCTTGACACTAAACTTCTGATAATTATTTGAGAGTGGGTTTTCAATAATTCGGGCAGCAACCTTCCAGTTGCTCCAAGAACATGTTACTGCAGCCTGCTTTTAAAAATGTCAGGGGAAATACAGGGTCAAAACCCCAACTACACTCATGTTATCCGACATCTTTTGCTTTTCTCTTTTCCACCAGGCTTTTGGTGCTGCCTGGGAAGAAAATAAGGTCACTCTGACAGTTCTTGAGAAATGCATATCGGTTGTGGCTTCCTGGTGTTTATAGATAGTTTGTTTCTCAGTTTGCTCCAGAAATTAAATTTAAGCTGATAGATCTATAGCTTACGCAGCTTTCCTTTCCCCTTTTTAAGTGTATAGAATAAGGTTGCTGCTTTCCTATCTATTCTGTCCACCACAACATTTTCAATGATAAATGTTAATTCCTCTGAAACCACCTTGCACCTTACTGTGTTGGGTTTGGCAGAAAGTGGCATGAGAAATTCCTGCCTCCCACCCCCACTGCACCTCATGCCTCCCTACCTCTTTCCATCCCATCTCTTCATCATTTTTTCTTGCCCTGAACCCACCACTTACCCCCGATCCCCATCTGTGTATGTACAATTTTTGTTGTACTGTAATTTTGCCAGTTAGAAAATAACACCCTCGCTCTTCATCTTTAAAGGATATTTCAACTCAAGGCATACCAGCAGTCCGGTTGGTAGATCATACCTAAGGGAAGGCTGAACTGTGACACAGGGGGCAGAGATGAGTACCCAAGAGATTTTGCCACTTGGAAGCTTCAAAGCTGGACTAAGGTGTTGTGGAAATGCAGCCTCCTCCAGCACTCAGTGGAGTGCTCAGAGGTGAATACCATTGGGATGAGACAATCTCAAAGCAGCTAATTTAGCTAAGCCCACTCTTTTCTTTTTAGACCGGAGTGCTTCCTCTTTTCTCTGATGTAGGTTTTATTCTTCCTGAGATCACAATTAGTGAAGATTGCTGGATATTTTGTTTGCTTCATTCTTGGTGCTCTCTGCTGCAGACTAGCTTCTTGTTGGGTCACAAACACAAACTTCTCCTAACTGCCCCCTAGTCACCACACAGCTTACAGACTGTTTTGTTCTTAGCTTTTACTTCTCTTGCAAGCTTAATTTTGGGACTTGATATTTCTTGTCGTTCCTTGAATTCCTCTTTCATAACTTGACTGAGTTTCTCCTTTCTGTGCAACTTCCCTGCCAAATATCCCCAGGGAAGCTCTGAAGGAGACCCAGGACAGTCCAGTGGATGAAAACTAACCGACCACATTCTCTATATAATAATTCAATGGGTTAGGACAGGTGTTACCTTGGCTAACCTGGATAAATAAACTTTGTGTACCCCTCTCCTGTTCTGCTGAAGGACTGCAAAGGAGTCCAAATCTACTGGTGAACCTGCCTCCAAGTTTGCAACCTTACCTGCAATTACAGTTAAAAGCATTTTTAGGAGGAAGGAGTGGGTTGCCTTTTAGACAAAAAACAGGATTTGGTGCTGGGAGGGCAGCATCTCCAGGAGAGAAAGGAGCTGTCTGTTCCCCCAATCCTCGTCCCCTGCCAAGAAGAGCACCTGAATATCTGACAAAGGCTGGGAGGGTGAGCGCAGGGCCAGTATAGCCTGCCTGTAAGGCCATTAAAAAACAACTGGGTGTGAAAAGATAAACCTGTAATGCTGCCAAGTTCAGCGAGACCTGTGGCATGATGAACTTCCCAGTCAGTAATCTATAAATTATTTTAGAGCTGCCTGTGGCAGCTTTGCCCTCTTTTCCAGATTAGCGAGCCGTTACAGATGAGAAAATGAATAACCAGCTTGTCTCTTTCTTACCCTTTCTTTCTTTGTAGGACCAGTGAAAATTTACTGAAGGTCTTGTGAGATCTAGGCACTGCGCTAGTCCCTGTCTGATGCAAACTGTTGCAGTTTGCGCTGGCGTCAAAGACGCTGCCTCGGTTTACAGCAGCCGAGAATTTGATCCTCCACAATTTAGGACAATGGTGTCAGCTCTCCAGTAGCCAGTGTGCGGGGTTGGTACGTCCTGGCTGTACGGCGCGGGGGGAGAGAGCCAGTGAGCGCAGCCCCAGGGGAGCACCGGTCCAGCACAGGCAGCAGGGAGCCAGTAACCCTGGCAGATACAGACTGTTTCCAGCAGTAGTGCTGGAGTGCCTCTGGGTTACAGCCCCAGCAGAGTGAGCTCTGGGCTGGCTTGTTTATTCAGGTGCAAAACCACATTCGATACTCCCACTGCACTGCACTGTACTGGGGCTGATAAGCCTCCCCGGGAGTGATGCACGGGAGAGAGCAGTAACTAGCTTGGAACACACAGAGCCAAGGCCGAGTGACGATGAGTAAGTCCTTCCAGTCCTGAGCTGACTCCATGCAAAATCAGTTTGCAGGGATTATTGTGCAGAGATACCCTGGCTGGCCCTGCAAAGAGCTGGTTTCAGTCAGCTGAATGTACTAATCTGGGCTAACATGCTTCCAGATAAGTCAAATATCAAATTGATCAGGCAAATATCCACACTGGTGGATCTATATCCAGTGTAGCTAGCTCATCCAGAGTTGATTGTAGACTGATTTCTGAGAAATCTGAATTAACTGGACTTAAATAAAATGAAAACCCAGCAAAATCTGAAACGAATAAAGTCCCTCAGGTTTTTGGTCTTGTGAAAAGCATAAATATTAGTTTGTTCATTTTAGCTGCATTTTGCTTGCAAGATAATCTTTTGCTCCTTAAGTCAGAACTTGATTTTAAAAAGGGGATGAATAATATGTATTTTATATTGATGGAACTCATCCCATTGGGAATCTCAAAATATTTTGCAGACACTAAAGGATAAAGCCTTCCAACAGACCTCAGAAGGAGGTAAAATTATAACATCATAGGCATTTTATAGACGGCAAACCAGAGGAACCAGTCTTTTTTCTAGGACCCGCAGGAAAATCTGTACAAAGCTGAAAACAGGCTTCTCAGATTCCTAGCATTTTCTGCCTTGCTTCATGTCAACACACTACTACTCTGACATATTTAGATTGCCATATAATACTTTGTTTTTCCAGATGATAAAGAGCTAATTCTCATTTAAACAAATGACTTTTCAATCTTTATAAATTAGGAAGCAGGCAGCATTTCTTCCAGCTGTCGTTTAGCAATTATGCCATTTGGAAATGGTATCCAGTGATTTGTGATAGCGTAATCCCTTTGGAGTATGGAAGTAGCTCCAGAGTCAGGCTTGATTAGAAATGCCCAGTTGATTGCCAGGGACACATTTCAAACAGGCTTATGCTGGATTGCCGATACAGTTTTATGCATGAATCAAACAGTCAAACATACAAATGACCTGATCTGCATTTGCAAAGCTAAACTGTGCAGCTCTAAACCCATTTTCTAGCCTAGAGAGTGCTGCATGCCAAGTACATAACCAGAAAAACAGTTCCTCATGTGCCCTCAGAACAGTGAGCGATATTAATCCATGGAGCTCATCTACATTTGCAGACTGTCAGCTCTATGCTTGGGGCTTCATTGTACCAGGAGCACATTTTAAACATTATGAAATTTATAACCATGAACTCTTTTGCATATCCATAACATAAACCCATTTCAAGGACAAAGCCAGTCTTTTAAAACCTGTGCCAGAGCACCTCGAAGTCTCTCCGCTGACGTGAAATCAGGCTTTAAACTCCGTGTTGGTTTTCTACCCTTGTTTAACATGAGACAAAGCCCAACCAGATGGAGGAAATGACAACGGGAGCATTTCCTTGCGTTACCTCTCAAAATCTTATGCATTATTTAGCAATTTTCTTCTTAGAGGAAGAAATCTGAAAGGTACTTTTAAGACTGAAAACAAAATTGTTGAGGATGTGAACAGCTGAAAAATGAAGCAGATTCCTAGTCACACAATTGGCCTGGGCATGCTGAAGCTGACATGTGTGATTTCTCTCCTGAGCTGAACTCTGCTTTCCCAGGTGCTCTCCAGCACAAATCCCACCAGGAGATTTCCAAAAGTCTGTGTGCAGCTGGTGTGAAACCCACTGGTCAGCCACCGAAGAATGCAGCTTGCAGAAAAGTAAACCTATTATAAACTGCTGCTCTATCCTGGCAAGCAGATATACTAGATATCCCTCTGCAGAGTTATAAAACTGATTGGATGTGTTTGGAAAGCTGGTGTGAGAGGACAGTAAACTACATCAAAATCATACCAAGCAGAGCATGAGGGAGAGATGGAGACAGAAATATGAAAACAACAGAATGCAATTTAGAAATACATGTTTACTCATTTTATTTGTGCGGAGATTACCTTTCCTCTGCCTCCATCAGAGGGATCAGTGACACTTCACAGCGTGGGAGGCAGGAAAGCTGGGTGCCTGGGTCCCACATGAGGTGCGGACCTGTGCCGTCCAGCAGCGACGCCGAGCCAAGGAGCCTGATCAGCCTGTGCCAGCGCCTAAGCTCATCTTGTTGCCTAGCACAGGCCTTTCTGCACAGTAAACCAATTGATTTCAAATAGCTTAACGCCAGCGTACAGATGTCCATAGGCCCTTGGGCTGTGGCACAGCTGTTGCTGCCTGTACTTCTGGATGACCAGGAAGGGCTGGGAGAGCAAACCCAAGCTCTCACCAGCTACCTTGTGGGGACAAGGGATGGCTTTTTACAAGAAGCACAGGTCTGCAGGTCTTATAGCAACCTCACTGAGAAAAAAAGGGAAGGATTTTTTCCATGCCGTACAATAAGAAGTGTAATAGATTACTGCTAATAATATCTGGATCACAGTGAATTACTAGCTTATTATTAGCTTATGCCTGGGTCTAATTTCCATTTCAAGTTTGCATTTATTTTTGACTTTGCTAAACCTACAATATTAACATGGCACCAGACGTATCCATTGCAAAAAAAATTCTGTCTCAGAGGGGAAGGATGGCAGGAATTATTGGGGGAGGGGTGTTGTATCTCCTTAACCTTGGTCTACAGGTATGTTAGTGCCCTGTCAACTTTACTTTCAACAGCATGATATTCCTGATGAGCATCACTCATGGAAATTGCCCCAGTTATCACACTGCCTAGTCACACTCACTCGTTTATAGTAATTTGTCTGGAGAGCTGACGTCTGAGTTGGCAGATATTTCGAAGAGCTGCTTTGGTTCAGTCCTCCCTCGTAAAAACGGTGCTATTTTTGTTTCATCGTTCTTGGAGGTAGGAGGCAGGGACAGGTTTTGCCCCTTGCAGGGTGTGCTGCGTGTCTGACAGAACAATGCGAGGGCCCTGGGCTGAGTTATTCCAGGGCAAGTCAGGTTGATCCAAAAAAAAAAAAATTTCTATTGTGGAGGTGAGAGAGGTATTTTTAATCCATTAGGATGCTAGTTATGATTATTATATGAAACAAGTAATCTCCTCTGATAGGGCTTCAAACAATGTGCCACACAGCCCAGACCTTAGTCGCGGTAAAGCTGAATGTATTTCTTCTCATGCAAATAAACTTCATTTCTCATTTGATGAAACTCCTCATATTTTCATCTCAAATCCCTTCTCAAAGGTGCAATTATTCAGAGCCTTGTTTACCAAGTTCCTTAGCTGAAACAAGCAACAGCTTTGCCAAGAGTGTTCTCCCTCTTGCCTCCGCATGAGGAGGATTTTAACATGCTCACAATATCCAATATGGTCTTCCCCTGCTGAGCCAAGGCAAGTTTTCCAGGGGCTTTCAAGGAAGGTGGCACGGGTCCAACCCCGAGGGCATTTTTTTGAAAATGCATATTATGTAAAACATGAAAGTCACTCACCTTTGAGGAATCCAGCCCAGCCCAGCTTCCTCTCAGGCTGCTATTTAGTGATGAACAAAGGTGAAGCCCAGACTTCCCTGCCCCACAATGAGCATTTCAGGGCCATGTACCGCTTCCAGTCCTGCTCAGGCTTGAAACTTGGAGCCAAACATATCATTTGCACATGTCCCGAAACCATAACAGATAAACATCTTTCTGATACTGCATAGCAGAAGCACTACATCAGGGGGGCCTTGAAATTTCCCAAAATGAAAAAGGGAGAGTGTATTTACTCAGATTTCATGCACAGCAAAAATGTTAGCCCTTTTGCCTACTCCACCTACAAACACATCTCAGCTGGGACCAGCCAGGATGGAGAGGCATCCCAGCTGCAGGACCGATCTTTCACACCTCCCCTCGCAAACGAGAGGCTAATGCTGCTTTTTTTCTACTGTTGCAATTTACAGCCCACTGAAGTGCAAGAGGTCACCTTCTGAGAACTAAGAACTGACACTTGGACTGGAGTGAGCACTGATAAAATAGAGGCAGAAATTTTCCTCGTAGTATGACAAACTTTTTGTTCTGTTTTGCTTTTCTGTTTTATTCCTCTACTTATTTCTCCTTTGCGTTTTCATTCCCTTTCTTTCCCCTGTTATATGTTTCTCCTCAGTCTTCCTTCCCACTTTTGTAGCACTCCCTCTCTGGTAGCTTTCCAGGTTAAAGTTTATTTCCTCAAGCACAAACACAGGCGACCATGGAGTCCTCCTGGTCTAGATATGTACTTGAAGGGTAGGCAGGAGCTGCTGCTAGTGCCTCACAGAAGCTCAGGATTTCAGCATCTCTCTGCTTCACTTGAGCAGGCTGTTGGCGAGGAAGAGGAGAACCAGCAGCGGCTAAAGAGCAAGAGGTGGTGCTTCTGTGCTCATGGCACACAGCTGGAGAGCTGCAATAGGGTCAACATGGGAAGACCTTGTGGCATGGTATGCTACCTTAGGTGCTTTAAGATGCTTCTAGTTGACATGTTCAATTCATCTAACTTTATTTATTCTTATTGCTCATTCTTATTGCTCCTCCAATATATTCTGATGAACAAGTGAAATGACAGTGGCAGACAAAGTTCTGCACCTAAATTAAACACAGCTGATCTTCCCACATACACTCACCAAAATAACTTTCCCACCTTGCCTTAGAAACACAAGTAAGTCTTGCTGAATCTGAGCAGTAGCTATCCAAGGGGAAAGAGAACAGCAAACCACTCACAAATAAAACCTCTTTCTCCTATGCCCTGGGGAGGGAATTGTAGTGCCACGGATAACTTCTCACTGCAGAGCACACTGGTTTTAAGAGACTTGATGGTGGCAGTGAACAAAAAGTGCAGGTACCCAGCACTTAGCTGGTATTCAGAGCAAAAAAATTCACTCTTCCCTGTGACTCTGTTCTCAGAGCAACACAGGGCAAGGAGAGGTTATTATACAATATAGGTGCATATATATGTATGGTATGCTATGTTTTTTTACGTCACATTTTGTTGTTACATTATATTATGTTACATTGTCTTACGTTATGTTATGTTATGTTATGTTATGTTATGTTATGTTATGTTATGTTATGTTATGTTATGTTATGTTATGTAAGGGGAAAACAGTGTTTCACATCACATCCCCAGCCACTGTCTAAATACGATCAGTACTTTTTTCTTACTGTATGGACATGTGCTAAAGTAGCAACTAAAAAGCGCAATCAGGACCAGGCCAGTTGTGTCATGCACTGTGAGCAATCAAAGTAGGGGACAACCCTGTGGTTTGCTGCAAGATGTTAGGGCTCATCATGAGGGATGATGAAGGCAACAAGGAAAGGAAAGAGCAGACAGCCCAGATCTACCAGCCTTTCAATCTGGTTTTTCACCTTACAGCAAGAAATAGTAGTGCCATTGCTCATCCTGGAAGGTGTCACAGCTTCTCTTTCCACCTGAAGTCTTCCCAAGCACCTTGATGCCCGTGTTGCGCAAGGGCACAGGCAAGATGGGAGCCAGGATAAGGCCCCACCTACAGCTGAACACAACTCTCAAAGCTGAAGTGCTGAGCATCTCAGCCGCATCTCGGCTGCACCCAGAGCAGGGCTCTGTGTCGCACAGCGCATGGGGAGGCCCTGGGAAGCCCAACAGGGATAGGGCAGCACTGCCCCTTGGGCCATGGTGCCCTGTTCTCCTCGCACAGCCCCTCAGTGTCAGCAAGGTGCTGCAGGTACGCTGGGACATGTGTCAGCACAAGGAAAGGGAGATGCAGAGGAACAGCAATACTGGCTCTGCCACGCTTTGTTTCGGGGCACATGCAGCCAGATGGGAGCACTTGGGACTGCAGATGGGACTGCAGACCCCAGCCTCTCCTAGGGCTTCCTCTCTGCCTGCCTACCCTCGCTGTTGCCGTGCAGCTCCAAAATGAGCTCCAAGACCAAGATGCTGGGGGTGCCCAGGGTGTTTGGCCCCTAGGATGCCACTTGAGACGTTAGAGCAGCAGATCACTGGTGTAGCCCATGGGTGTGAAGTTTGCTGACACCTGCTCCCCTGCCAGCACACCACCGCTGTGCCAGACCAGACTGGAGCCATCACCCTCCTCTCCTCCCCCTCGGCTGGCAGCAGCGAGGGCAAGCAGCCAGCAAGGCACAGCAGCGCAGCCTGCCAGCAGCTTGCAGGTGCAGCAGAGACTTTTCTTTTTTCTGTTTGCACACTTCACACCTCCAGAAATCTACTTGGCAGTTGGTATAGACTTTTTTACAGCTCCAAAACCTCAAACTGCAACTGCTCTGAACGTATTGGCTTTAAAGGTTTGCCTGATCTCATGTCAAAACCATGTGAAAGTGCTGAGCTTTGTCAGATCCCTCCAAACAAAAAAAAACCCATAACCCAAACTTCTAACTCACAACTGAACAGAGTTTCACTCTAATAAATTTTATAGTGAAACTTGAAACCAGGTGACTTTTGTATGGATTCATTAAAAAGTATCTGTACAGCACCAATTACTTGTAGCTGTTCTGTAAAGCATGTCTTTATACTTTGGATTTATCCACTGCTGAGTAAAGGGTGTGTGAAATGAAAATGTACTATTAAGACCAGCTTTTTAGATATCTTTTTAGAAATTTAGCGAGTCATTATGGATTTTTGGACAATAGGGTAAAGAAGAAGAACGACAGCAAAAGGAGGAGCTGAAATGCTGGGAAGAGCACTAATGAAAGTCAGGGCGAAGAGTGAAGGGCCAGATTTTACCCGGAGAAAACAAAGGAAGATGGAAATCTGGGATGATGCTCCATAGTAGCCTTTGACAAGAGAAAAGCCAAAACTCTTCTGCATCTAGCACAAAAGACAGGCTGGAAGGTTTTCTTTCTGCACTTCCAATGAAATCAGTGACTCCTTCATTCAATTGAAGGAAAACAGGCAGCAGGATAAAGACCGTAAATGAAATGTTATCCGGGGGAACCTGAGCAGCTCTATTATTCATGGCTTCACACCCTGCTTTCCTTGGAAAACATGGCCAGCGGTTCAGTTTTTATTGAAACGCCTCTGGAGCTGGAGAGCAGCGCGGAGAGAGAAATCTCCTGATGGAACAAGAAGCATTTCAGGTGACAGCAGCTTCCTTCATTTTGAGTGAGAGGCATCGTAAGGGCGTGCGGGCTTTCTTCTTGCTCAAGAAATACCTGTTGATCCTGCAGCGGAAGGTATCCTGTGCAGCAGTGCATCATCAAGGAATCCTATTCAGAGACACGACTGAAGTATTTTGGGCAAACAGCAGCAAGGGGTTTGCCATGCCTGCTCATTTGCCTGGGCTGCCGATGTGTCTCAGACATTGTGCCGTGCTCACTGTTTTGCCCTGCTTTGCTGGTCCTAAAACTCTCATTTGCATGAGAAGCTGCTGCAGCAGGAGGGAGCGGAGACTCGCATGCACCCTTGTGCAGCTGGTGAGAGGTGTTCGTGCACGTTGTTCCACAAACACCTCTGGCGCGGGCCGTGTCCTGGGGCCGTGCTCAAGCTGCCCCGCAGAGAGGCTGCTGTGCAGCAAGGAACGAGGGAGGAGAGGGTGGGAAGGCATGGCGCTGATGTGGAGACTGCTCTCGGAATGGCAGAGCCGGAGCCTGGGGACAGGGTCCCAATCCCAATCCCCAATCCCAGGGGATTACACTGATGTCACCTGGTTGCACTGACATGAAAAGAGCCACGCCGCTCCGTGCAATTCCTCCCATAGAGGCAACCCGCGAGATTTCACTCCTGTGAGGACAGGGAGCAGTTTCACCTCAGCAGGCACATCCCTTACGTGTTTCTCAGACCTGAAGGCTGTGGCGGGCCGTTGGCTGCTTTTCCATGCCTTCACAGCCGGCTCCAGACAGCAGCTCCATTTGCCCGGTCAGCATCTGCTGTGCCGCAGCCCTGCTAGCCAGATGTCGGCTTTTAGGTGGTGTCCTGGAAAACAGCCATGTTCTGGCTCGCACGCAGTTGAGCGATCAACACGCCTTTCTGCAGGCGCGCACCGGGAGCGTGACTTCGCAGGAGACCTGTGCCCTGCCAGTTCACTCTCCGCCAGCAGCGATGTGCCAAGGCCCCCCTCCGCTCCCCCTCCAGGGAAAGGCAGGAGGCACGAGAAACTCTCAGAGGACAGGCACAGAAATGCAGACCTTTTTTTTAAGGTTTTATGATGGTACTGGCTATCAGGGGCCACGAGCTAGACACGGTGCTGGGCTGTGCAAAGAAGCCTACAGGTGGGGTAAAGGCAAACCCCAAATGCCTGGCAGCAATGCAGCCGGATTTTGGCAATGGTTTCCCTTATAAATTTGCACTTCATCTCAGACACAGCCAGCAAACAGGAGAGCACAAAGGTGAGCATGACTAACTCCTCCTAGGACGGCGTACTCCTCATTTGAGACCTCACACAGATGGACGCTGACCTCTGGCCCCAGCCCCTCTGCCAGCACGGCTCGTGCCACGCGGGCACAGCGTGGGCTGGGCCACTGCTCGGGAGCGTGAGAAATGTTCTTGCATATGTCCATGCCACAGGTGTAGAATCCCTCCTCTGCCCTGCTCCCAGCTGCTGCGGAGCAAAAACATCACGTGAATGCACAGGATCTGGCTCAGTACCTGCCAGGCAAAGCAAGGCAGCTCTGTCAGCCCTGTGCCCACACCAGAAGCCACCACCAAGGGCTCGATTTGCTCTGAGATGCTCTCGAGCATATCCAGGCTTGCTGGATGTGGGGCTTGGGACACCAACACCTGCACAGCAGCAGGCACCCATGTGGTTTCCCTTTGGAGGCAGATAATCTTCATCTCATGTGCATCTGGTGTCCTGAACTCTTGGTTGTTCAGCAGTTAAACCAGGCTTCTCACCCAGCTACAAAAACATGAACTCTGCTCCTGTCCCCCTGCTCTCTGCTTCTTCTCTTAACCCATATCTTGCAAGTTTAATGTACTTCTTGTCCTCCTGAGCCCAGATTTCTTACCCTTTATATTTCCTCTCCTTGCAGAGGACATGAGGAAAATGCGTCTCACCTGTGCTCTGCCTGGCTTGCTGTGCCCAGGTCTCATTTGGAAAGGCAGCCACCCTCCATCAGCCCTGCTCAGAGGGACGTATACGCCATCCTGACAGCATACAGCCAGTTCAGCCTACACCGAGGCACAGCATGGCAAAGCAGCTCCACCACCTCAGCCTCTGTGCAAGAGTTATGCAGACATGGAGATTTCCCAAATCATCATGGCTGGCTTTGATATGGTCTTCTCACTGTCCTCCTGCACAAGCACTATCCATGGGCGTTTGGGAATTGCAGTAATGAGACCATTTTGGAGGTAACCTGTTAAGTCTTTATATGGTTCAGCTGTTCCAAAAATAGCAGATTTCTAGAATAAGCCGCTGCCTGAGAATGATTGGCCATATCCGAGCCCTTCTAACTTATTAGCACTGAGCCGATTATGCGCTCAAGGATGTGCATTAGCCATGCAAGACAGCATTCAAACTCACTGATTGCCACATCGAAACATCGATGCTTTATGGTCTCTAATTGATGAGTGGGAGTTCGCGAAGGATGTCAAGTGTTACCTTTGTTTTACTGTGAGTCACTATCAATGTTGGCAAGCATAATAAAAGCAGAGGAATGCATTAGGCACCAAATATTGTACTACTTGCAGTAAAAGACACTAATCACAGGGATTGAGATGTTATACCGCTGTGGAGACTGATGTCCTGGCAATTTGATCGCTTTACTGCTAAATGCTGTATCTCAAAGCATATGTATGTCTCACTTGGTCACGCATTTTTGGGGGCAATATCTAGTATTACAAGTAATATAATCACACTGAGTTTTCCACTTACCTCTGGGTGAGGATAGTAAAGCCATATACACATTCTGAAGTACCTATGTGTTCAGAGAATCATAGAATCATAGAATCATAGAATCATTAAGGTTGGAAAAGACCTCTAAGGTCATCGAGTCCAACCGTCAACCCAACACCCCCTATGCCCACTAAACCATGTCCTTGAGCACCTCATCTATACGTCTTTTAAATACCTCCAGGGATGGTGATTCCACCACTTCCCTGGGCAGCCTGTTCCAAGGCCTGACCACTCTTTCAGTAAAGAATTTTTTCCTA